>BMAO01001761.1:0-284945 GCA_019973975.1 Trichonephila clavata | reverse complement strand
TTAACGTTTAACATTGATCGACATAATACATAACTCAAAATGGGAGCAAAAGCTACCGCTTAAGCCGAAATAAAATTATTTTAAGTGTAAATTATATTGTTTTAAAAAAAGAATTATTCCCCCCCCCTGAATTAATTTCACGTATTACACAAATATTGTAATTTACAACAATAGGCAATTATAAATTTAACTCGTATTTTATCATTTATAACAATTATTATTAAAATTGAGGATTTAAATGAATATTCTAGATTGTAAATTATAAAAGTTTTATAAAACTTAATAAAAAGGAAAGCATTCATTGACTCACAGGATTTGAAAATGTATAATTTTTTTTAGTATTACGTTTTCGTTTTCAATTCTGAAAGCGGTTTGTTCCATACGGCAGAGGTTTCCCGCAAATTTCAAACGATCAATCCTGATGAATTTAATGACATCTGCTTTCTTAAATAGCATGCATAATCCAAAATGATGTCGTTTCTCCACAATCCATTCTACATTCACAACAGCAATGATATATCTACAATCTTTTCGCACAAAGTCGATTAGCTGTTCACTCTGTGATTTATTCAAAGTCCAAGTTTCAGATCCATGGGTTAGTACGGGTCTTGATATATTCAAACTGGGTCCACGGAGTCTATCATGAAACGTTGAGATCTTTCTCTTTTACAGACTCTGTAAGGCCTCGGAGAAAAATTGAAAGATGTCCCATACTAGACTAGACCACTAAATTGTTCACCAATAAAAACACTCAAACAGAACTTGTATTTTGATCAAGAATATTAAGTCGGGAAGGGTTGTTCAAAATTTTGGGGGTCCGCGATGTCAAACAGATACTAAAGGGAGACCGCGGCGATCGACAGTTTAAGAACCATTGATGTAATCTATAGTAAGATCCTTAAATCATACCAGAATAACCTTTTCAGTGGTTGATTTCTTATTAACGTCGCCTTCAGAAGCAACGCGGGGATCTAGGTGACCGTTATTTTGACCCTCAGTCAAGTGACAAGGACGACTATCTGAGCTGGCACCCTGCACTCTAAACCAGTGATTCCCAAAGTGGTCTATAAAGACCCCCGTGGGTCTATAGCAACATGCAGTCCACGTAAATGAAAAAAATAATTTTGGGGTCTATGAGGTGTAAACGAGGGTCTACGATAGTGTCTCTCATTATATCAGATCATGATTTTAATTTTGAAAGAAAATTTAATCAAGGGGAAACCAGATTTACCTGTTTAACAGATTTATTTAAGTTAATTTGCAGTTACATGGACCATCATTTTGGCTTTTCTTGCCATAATTAAGCTAAGGTGTACGTCCCGAATTTTCTTAGTTTCTCATTTTGTCACACACAATCTGCCAGAAAAAGGACGTCTTAGCTTACGTTCAACATTTAAATGCCCTTTATTTAGATTTTGAAACTAAGTTTCAGAATGCTTTGACGACTACATATATATATTTATATATACATATATATTGGTAATACCACAGTAGGTAATTAATTTATACAGTCACATTGAAAGAAAAAACAAATTTCATATTACAAGAGGAACTCATCGGAACAGGCACCAAGAAGATCTTTAAGTAAAATTTAGAAACGAATATCAGAAACTTTAGAAACACCAGAATGGATGAAGCACCAGATTCATCTCTCCCATTAAAAGCACATTTGTTTGTTGCTCAGTTACTTTATGTAACAATTATTCTAAGTACTAATTAAATTTTAATTTAATTAATTAACTTGCGTGTCTTAGATTTTAAACACTATACTTCACTACAGTTAGAAACTTAAATATTTTAAAGTAAGTACAGTTCAATAACAGCAGTCCAAAAAACAATTTAAGTTGATAAATTTGCAAAAGTTCATTTTTAGGTAAGTAGGGGTCTACTCCATCCGAAAAACATGGCGAGGGGTCTTTGAGACAAAAAAGTTTGGGAACCTCTGCTCTAAACTGACCATTCAATTAGAAATTAGAGCCTTATCATATTTAACGTGTATTAGTCCCTCAACACGATGGTTCTTTAGAAGCAGAAGGATTCGAACCCACGATTCGACAGAAATAACACTAATAATGAATTCATGATCATGATATCCCCAACCCCACCCTCTTTCATCCCACCCACTGTGACTACATCATTTTAGTGACAGTCGTGATGTCGAAATGATAAACTACGACTGATTTGAGATTGTTTAAAAGTACTGCAATTGTAATTTTTGTGTTGAATAAAGTCGTATTTCAGTTGTATGATGCAATGCAAGTGTATAACGTGAGCATAATATGAAATTACACAGTATAATTTTAACAAAAATGTAAATTAAATCCTCATTATTATATCCGTAAATGTTATCTACTGTTAATTTACAAGATTTTTTTTTTTTTAGTTATTTGATACATTTTCTTACTTTTAGAGAAATCAGATGCATTTAATTCAAATCCTGAAAAAGAGAAAAGTAGGATACGCGGAAATCATCTTTTCTTCTTCTTTAAGCACGAAATTATTTAACAATTTTTTTAGATTCCACCTTTTTCTCTTGCAATTTTTTTAAAAAATTGTCTTCCTTCCGCTTCCGCACTTGAGTCAATTTTTCAGAATTAATAATTGCTTTTGCAATTTCTTTTTCTTTACATCTACATTTTTTTGAAATCGCTGCGAAAGAATTATACACCAAATCAATGCGTGCGGAGCAACTACTAAGTGTTATGGATAAATGGAATACTTTAAAAGAGTGTTTAAATTTCTTATGATATAACTCTCTGAGTCCACTTGAGAGTTATTTAAATTTAAATATATAGAGCTTGAAATATCACGCGATATTGCGATTTTGTCTAAATACTAGTTATTTTTTTCTTGTTTAGATATGTATTTTTTCCCGAAGTGCATTTTGGAAACAATAATCATAGTGTAAGAATTCTTAAAATCATATTAAATGTTTTATTAGTCTCTTATCAGATCCATTATGTTTTGCTCACATTATTATCATGTAACGTGAAATTAAACTAACTTTTTCTTCGGAATGATTGTTCTAGATTAGGGGTACACAACACTTTTTCTGCCGAGCCGCATATATGTGTTAGATATTTCACGTGGGCCGCAACATGAGGGTTAATGGAAGGGGAGGGGGGAGAAATGCTTTGAGACCAAGATAACTTGGAAAATTTAAAATATGGAAATTGATCAAAATATTAAAACTCCTCTATTTTGCTTTTTTAATTATTACTTTCTATATTTGTTATTTTTTTCACTGATTTTTTCTAAATTAGAAGCATTTAAGAATCACACTTTCAAAATTTCTGCATCTGTAAACGGTTTTATACGATTACCAATGATATAACAAATTTCATAGGGTGCCTTTGTTATCGCTCTGTGACATTACCATGACAAAACACTTTTTTGCTTTTGTAAAGATTATTCAAGAAAGCCTATTTATCATCTCTTGAAAGAGAACTTCGAGAAAAAGCGTCATTGAACGATTCCTGTTCATTCGTATTTTTCAAATACTTTCATGACAAATCAAACAATTACTGAACCATACTTGTATTTCACTACAAAATAGTCAACTTCCCAATCGTCTTGAAACAACTATTTTCTTCGAATATTTTTCGCTTGTAAGTTATGAAAGATTGTTAAAAATTAGTTTCACTCATAAAATGGTCGCTACTCTACTGTTGTCTATTATCACTAATCAGGAAAAAGAAATATCAATTCGCACCCATACGATATCGACAACAAAAAAGCAAAATTGATATATATTTATTTTTAGCAAAGAATTTCCACCAAATTTTCATAAATAAAGGGATTTCTCAGAGCAATGGGCGATGACCGGTCCACTTAAAAAAGTCCGGTACGATGTAGGTTGAGTATCGCTGTTCTAGACTAACAGCTTCTCTCATTTAATTGTAGATCGTTTGAAGTAAAACATCTAGATCAGGAGTTCCTGATTTTTTTTGTTCGTTTAATTTTTATAATAATTATAAAAAGTATTATTAAGCACAAATAAGGACTTCCTACAGGTATAGTCTTCACTTTGGCGTAGTTAAGTTTGGAGAGTGAGGTGCAATCTCAGGTGTCATCCTCGTTATATTACATTAGTTAAAAATTACAAGATCCATTGAGACTCTAGTGTTAATTCGATGTTAACAAATGATCAATCAACCCTAGCCACATAAATGCAATTTCATAATCGAATTTATATTATAGACCGAATAACATTATGGTATTATTTGTTAGATTAATATAGTTCATACACATTAAACTATAATGAAAGCTTGACAATTTCTCAAACGATAATACACAATAAAATACATAAAAATAGCCAATTCAAGTAAATAATATTTATATAGTTTCCTACATTATAATAATTCTAAAAAACATTTAATGTAAAGATTTTTTTAAGTGATATTCCCTATTAAAGCATGCCAGCCTTTTTTATTTCGAAAGTAATACGTTTTTTTAGTGATTACTGCAACTAAGGATATTATGATTCATACAGTTTAACAAGAGGAAAAGATATGCAAAATCTAATTAGTTCATGCAAAAAAAAAAAAAGCTAAGTCAACATTTTTTTTCTCTCATTCAAGCTCAAGGATATCTGAAATATTTCTACAGTTCCTCAAGAAGCTCACTATAGCATGGTAAACATTCTTGTCCTTGTACCATGGAATGGCTTCAATGTTGAATTCACGTATAATCGCTTTATTTTGCTATATATATGAATTATTTAATATAAAATTTCAATTACAAAAATTAAAACTTAATCTTAAAGGAAAAAATTGATTCATAAACAACTTAATTTGCGGATAATTATTTTTGACAATTTATTTCAAAAAGAAAAAATATTTCATATTAGGAATCAAAAGCTGTATATTTTTTGCTTATATATAAAGTACAATTTGAAATTTTTTTCAAAAAAGGGGATCAATTAGCGAAAATTCAATGAATACCGATCACAAAACCGTATATGTGTCTTGATTATATTTTGGTTATATTTATATCTAATTATTATACTTTTAATACAACATAAATGCCGTTATATATGTATAATATGAATATTATTTAAAGTTTATTTTTCATTTTTTGTAATCGGTATATAAAAATTTCCTGAGAAGATTAAAATATGAATTAAAGTAAGATTTTTATAGATTTGATATTATTTTCCATCAAACACCGTTATAAGACAAAATAAGTATACTACTGCATGTTAAAATTAGGCAAAGTGTTCAGTGTTTAAAAGAGCATAAATCTTAGAAAAGCTGTTATAAATATCTACAAAGGTGGGGGGAACAAATATTAAAAAGGAACTTCATAATATAATTTATCTATTATAAAAAAAATCGAGTTTGAAACATTAAGTTGCATAAATTTCTTATAAAAAAGATATGAATTCCAATGATACTTAAGATAAAAATGATAAGATTCGATGATAAGATTCAATGATACTGTTAAGATAAAAAAATAACTATTAAACTATCACAAATAATAGCAAATCTAATTTAAATTGATCTGAAATTTGAATAAATGTCCAAATAAAGTTTTCCCCCTTTGTTAAAAAAAATTGCTACCAAATGAGCATAATTATTTCTGATAAAAATCTACTAATCTTTTATTTTCTTGTAAAGTATGGATAATATTATCCACTACATTATTTCTAATATATTTTATAATATGATACATTTGAATGCAATATAAACGAAGTTTTGAAGTATTTTCAAAAAAATATATATTTATTGATTTAATTTGTTTCTATAAAATTAATCAGGAAGTGATATTTACTTTTACAATGTAACAATTTTTTTTAAAAAAAATTTAACTAATAGAAAAAGTATTTTTTTTTTGTGTGATTATATTGCTCTTTTTTAAGTTTACATTTCAAAAAAAGGCAGCACTATTCACACTAGAAACCTTTTTGATTCAAGAACAAACGTTAATTAGACGTATATTTTTTGGGGGAAAAAATACGAAACTGTCTTTTATGCATAATACACTTTAATGAATTGCATTTAAGCGCAATTTTAGAAATTGGTATGTACTTTAACTTCACAGACTACTTAATTTTTTTTCCAAGTCCTTGTAACTCACTACCCTTATTTCGATCACTGCATCTTTACTCAATCGTGACGAACTTTCGGTTCATCGAGCACGAGAAAAACAAAATAAAATTCAATAAAGAAATCGTCTAAGCCAAAGTAATCCCAAATTGAAAATCAAATTTAATAAAACATCCAAATTACGTAAGCGCTCAATTCGTTTCTTTTTAAAGTATTTAAAAAAATCGATAATTAAAGCAAATTAGTCGGGGATAAAACAAAATGCCGGAAGTTGATCGAAGTTACACCTCATTGAAAATAATCCTACTTGTTTCAAATTATTTTTATAACATCGCACGTATATTTTAATGAATTTATTTTTTCCTCCTTAAATGATTCTCGCTAATCTTTCACTACTAGTTCGCCAAATCTTAAATTTCCTCGTAAAAAATCATGTCGCCTTATTATTAATAAATAATTGTTTCCTTTACTTTAAGTATCCGAAATTTGCGAGAATCGCACAAGTTTCCGCTCCGATACGAATCGATCCGTGCGTGGGCGGAAGCACGTATTTATAGAATGTATCCACCGGGCGAAAGAAAGCTGAAGTCAGTAATATATTCTCGTTAGGATTACAGGAAGAAGCTCTAGGCTCGTTTCTGCTACAGATTTCTCGTGGTGATACAAGTCATTATGATTAGTAGTCACTCCATGAATCGGGCCACTTTGGAGAAAAAGGATAGCGAAAGTGAAGTATTGAAAAATGCGGAAATATGCTAATAGATGAGAGATTAATAATTCGGGTTATTTGTGTAATGGTTAATCCATTGGTCTAAGACTTTAAAGCAGTTTAAGCGTTTTCTAAAAAAAGACATTAGAGATTCAGGAGGATTTAGAGATTTAGGATATTAGATTTTCAGATGGATAAAATCATTTTGCTCTCTGAGAACGAGAGGTCTGACTTATGTCGAACTCTCCTCTATTAAAAGGATGGAATTAAATGCACCTCCTGCACGCCCTTGATACAAAGGCTGTTTTTTAAGTAAGGTCCGTTTTTTTTTAAAAAAACAACAATATTTTGTTTTTCAAAAAGCCTTTATTTTAGGACTGCACATACTTTTGCCTGTTTTTCTACATAGTTGCCGAGTTTATTAACGTTTTTGTCATACCTTAGAACTAAGTTTTGAAGATCCTCTTCAAAGAATTCTGCCGCCAGGTCGGACAGCCAAGAGTTCACGGCCACTTTTATTTCTTAACGGCGTGGCATTTTGTCAAAAAATGTTTTGCTCCTCCACGATAACGCAAGGCCTCGCACTTCTCGGACGACTTGGGACGTAATTGAATCTTTTGGCTGGGAGGATTTGGACCATGCACCATACAACCCCGACCCTTCTCCTCGAGCGATTTCCACCTTTTCCGGTACCTCAAACACAGTCTTGGTGGGAAGAGGTTAGGTGACAAAAAAGAAATGTACGCGGCCGTGAACTCTTGGCTGTCCGACCAGGCGGCAGACTCCTTTGGAGAGGATTTTCAAAACTTAGTTCTAAGGTATGAGAAGAGCATTAATAGACTCGACAACTATGTAGAAAAATAAGCAAACGTAGGTACAATCCTAAAATAAAGGTTTTTTTAAAACAAAATATTGTTATTTTTTTAAAAAAATAAACGAACCAAAATTAAAAAACAGCCCTTGTATTTTGGGAAAAGCTTCATTGGTGTCACTAACTTAATATTCCTAGGAATCAGCAGACGCGGCTCTATCACGCTTTTTAGTAGCCACATTGAATTTCTTACTTTTCAACATGACCCGAAAGTCTTTCCAGAGTGTCATAGGTGCAGTGGCGCAACCTACACCCCCACATTGTGGGGAGGGCGACAGTTTCTAGGGGATCCAAAGCCTGACTGAAGTCTAGTACGCATTAAGGCATGGGGTCCAAAAGCTGACTTTGTAGGCGGGGGCTAATATTCTTCTTTACGCCACTACATAGATTCGAGACAGATCAGACCTCCCCCGGTCATATTCTTAATGGTTTGAATTTTACTATTGACGAGGGTTTGGGAAATTCTATTTTATTTTTGGATTTCTTAGCAATGTTTGGTTTTATGGAGATTGTCTAGCTAAGCTGCACCATCTGGAATCAGACACAACAGCAACAGAACGAAAAGCATTTGATATGACCACTGGCAAGATGTAAGAGTGTGCTCTGGGAACCTTTCTCACACTTGATCGAAGTTCAAAACTACGAGGTCCGTTGGCAACAGCCCTCGTATTGCTTTACAGTGCTCTTACTCTCTCACGCTTGAGGGCTAGAGACAGACATGTCTATTACCCATATACCAATAATAAGTAGGAAGTACCCTCCTCTCTACCGAATTTTGAGATTTTTTCAACGAGTATAATTCCAAGTCTGATTCGTTCTTTACTAAATGATCAAGATATAGGAGAGATCACGACTTTGATTAGAAAGGAATAGGGAATCGTGGGTTCGAATCCCGTTTTTCCTACTGATTCATTGCTTGGAATAATAAAGGCTTCTGGGCCGTAAATGGAAAATTCTTAATGTACTCAGTACAGCTTTGGTAATCGAGTGGTTAGGGTATCAAACTCATGACCGAGAATGTTGCAGTCCGTTCTTTCCAGTTTTTTTCTCTTTAAGATCAATTTTGTTAAGGGAAAAGGGTAATTCTTTTAAGATTCAAACCCAAGTTGTCGTGGTGAGGATGGAAACAGTGAATTGATAACTGATGCGTTGACGTTGACATCTGACCATCGTTCAAAAATGCGAGCCAGTTCGGGAACTTCAAAGGAATTTCTATCCAAATAGGCGAAAAAGAGTTTCCTGTACATAATAATATTTCATATACTCATACAAAATTCACATTTTATATGCAGGGTACAACTAACTGATTTGTCTTTTTTGAAAATTTGACTTGGTTCTTAATAATAGGAACTTGTAATACCTGTCGTTTCCTGCTTCCATCTGAAACCCCTTGTCTACCTGTAAACCCGGCTAGGTGTGTGGGAGAAACTGAATGATCAACAGACATGATTTCAACCTAATTAATTTATTGTTAGCAAAATAACAATCAGACACAATGACAATCTAATTAAGATAAGCGATCAAATAGCATAGCGCGGAGGTGAGATTCTATAACACGGGGATACTACTACGGACCCTCAATTGAATCTAATATAGCTTAAATACGCTCAATATAAACTACGTCGCACACTAATAAGCTAACTTCTAATTAAACAAGCTCACGATACCTGTACTTTTTATGCATCGGATCCTACACTGGAATCTTGCAGGTGATCTTTATCGGGATTGATCAATGTCTTTGGATTCACTGATGTAATCCGTTTTCGTGGATAACTCCAAGACCTCCTAATAATTCCACTATCTTTCAATCTTCACATAACAAACTAACTCGCAAACTCTTTGCTAACACCTATTTGCCAATTAACAAACTCGCGAAAACATAATTTATATAATATACTTCATTTACATAATCACACTTTCTTGGTCAGCGAAAGTTGGTTAAATTGAATTATTTTTCCCCAGAAGAGTCCCCAAGGTATTAGTACAGTCGCGAATAGATCCGTCACAACTGTGACATATATTTAGTACATTTAAACTAAACTCAATGATACAACAGGCCATGGAGGGCATAGGCCTACTACGCCCCTCTCAGTTTTCGTGACCCTGGGCGCTGAGCTGCATGGGCAGATGTTCCGATCAGGTAGTCAGTATGACACGAAACTCCCAGTGTTTAATTCCGAATCAAGCTTGGTACTTATTTATCGACTGACTGAAGGGATGAAAGGCTGAGTCAACCTTGCCGAGACCAGGATTTGAACCCAAAACCTGTGGCGTGTAGGTGCGATACGCTACCATTTGGCCATTGGGCGTCCCTTAGTCCAGTTAAGTGGATTAAATTTCATGGATTTTCTTATTATAAAAACAAGAAATCAGATAAAATAGCCTTAAATTAATGATTACTCTAACATTGTTTTTAGAGACATTAATGCTTTGATAAGTATTTGGCATGATGAAATTAAAAAAGTTTCCAGTGAATTCTTAAAATGCTTGTCAGATATTTAATTTTGTCCTTGAAAACAGCTGCTTGCAGAAGTAGATGTTTTCAAATAGTGATGGCATACATACAAAATAAGTCATGCTGATGAAATAAAAGTAATTTAAAGATGATATATGACATTTCTTTCTTTTGGAAATTGGCAGGTAATGTATTTATATTCGTGAGATAATGGAGTCACAAATATATCAAAAGATTGATGATGTTTCGTGAAATCTTGAAACTTGTTTTAAGCAGAAAAGTAAGGCGTGTGTGTGTTTTTTTCATTGTTCATAGGACCACGTATCGATAACACTTCGAAATTTATACAATTATTTGCTTAATTTAAGATTGGCATAATTTCCGGCTCATTTCCTTTTTTGAGATATTTTGAAATGATTGATATTAATTGATAGTTTTCACCTTGAAGACACATATTTAACTCATTTAATTGAGTTATCAACCTTCTAAAAAGTTCCAAATATATGAGACACTTTTCGCCGTCAAGTTGTGGCATAATTATTTTCAGTTCCACACATTATTTCATTTTATTTCGTAAATCGCAAAAATTCTTCAAATGGCTTAACTTGATTTAACAATTTTTAAAAATTAAATAGTTCTCCCTTAAATGACATTAATAAATTTTTTTTTGAATTTGTGATGATTCAATGTCTTGACATATATCTTGACAGCTTTTCCATTTAAATTTCATCGGTGTATGGTGGTGACACTTCATTATACGTAAATATTGGGGGGGGGGGCAAATACCTCATTTCCTAATCATTTTACAAATCCATTTCCCCTCTATTATGTAATTCCTTAAAACAGTTCTTTTTCCCCTTTTTTTATACTGATCTGATCTTACACTACCTCAATGTCTGAAATGAATTTAAAAAAATGAATGGATTTCTTTTCTCGTTTTATGACATGTCCTGCTTGACATGGTTTACAAAAAAGTCTATTATTTACGTTAGTCAGTCTAGCTAATAATCATGGATAAAATTTACTAAAATTACAAATTTCTAAAAAAGGCTTTGCATCACTGAACTCATTTATATCTATAAGGGGTGATCAAATGAAAAGGTAAGAAACGACATAAAAATGAAACAGTTAAATATTTGCATATTCCGCCAAGGGAGAATGTAGCGAGACATCTCGGGATGCCATTGGAGACTCTGACTGGGATCGGATCATGCGCGGGTGCCCGCATGCGCAGGAGAGAGCAAAGGCTCTTATAAAAAGCGGCGTCCAAATGATGCGAGCACAGAATTACTCGAGCACAGAAAAAGCATTAACTCCGATGTGTACTGTGAGACACTCCGACGCCTACGCAGGTCCATCAAGAACAAAAGACCGGGGCTGCTCACGGAGGGTGTGGTTCTGCTCCATGATAACGCGCGTCCACACGTCTCCAGAGTCACACAAATGGAACTGGACAAGTTCCAATGGGAGACGTTGGACCATCCGTCCTACAGTCCGGACATGTCACCCTGCGATTTCCATGTGTTTGGTCCACTGAAGAAACACTTGAAAGGAAAGCGCTTCAACTCGGACGACGTACTCAAGGACACTGTGAAGGACTGGGTCTCGTCTCAGCCACAGGAATTCTGGGAACAAGGAATCCTGCGGCTTGTTCATCAGTGGGATCGTTGTGCTCAGGCCTATGGTGTATATTTTGAATAAAGTCTATATTTGTACCCACCGTGTCGTTTCGTACCTTTTCATTTGATCACCCCTTGTAGTTACGAAATGAGAAGGCAATTTTAATAGGAGTGTAAAGGATGAACTAAGTCATCCCTTAGTGTGTGGGGGGGGCGGAAGGAAGATTAGCCATAGTCAATATAATTTCAATCTATCCTCAGATGAGAACAACACAAATTCTGTTAACAAAGTTAAGAGAGGCACCCAAATATCAACTATGGAAAACAATAGCGAGATAGACGAGATACGAGACTAAATAATCAGATCACTTACGACTAGGCAATATCTTCTAATTCTTAGCAACCTAATCTATTTTGATTCATAATTGACAAATCGTCAACTTTAACATTACAATAAGCTACGAAGTATCCAAGACTCACTTCACGTTTAATCAATCACTACTAACCGTAGCAGACTCTAACTTCTCTATCTTTTTCTCTAACTCGAAAGTGTAATCTTTATATACAAGTCTTAATTTATAGACTCACATCTTCTTCGAAGAAAGGTTTTCAATAGATTAAATTATAAAGACCCATTTTTACCCAAGTGGAGTGTTAGCGAGAAGAATTCGAATAGAACAATGACAGGAGGATATTTTATTACTCTATATATTCTTCCCATCGACATCTGCAAGAAGTAAATTATACATTTTGCAACTGTTTTCTCAAACTACTTATGAATAGAATGCGCTTTATGTGCTTCTATAACTACATTTTCTCCAGAAGTCTTTGTACTTTTGTCATATATCTCGATTTAAGAGACCTAAAATTACTTCGAGAACTTGTAATTTTCTTATGTCCTTCAGATATTCAATGCTTTTACAAAAGACACGATGAAAATACATTGCCCTTTTCATAAAGGCGATTTGTGCCTTAATCTACAATAGTTTAAAGTAAATACAACTACTTTTAGGTGACAGAAGTGTTTAAAGTCCATAAAATGGTATTGGACGAATATGTTGAAAATAATAAAATCAGCGATTTTAATATGAACAATATCTGGAGAATCTTTGGCTGTTCAGATTACCGACTACGCGATGTAGATTGTTAATGTGTGTAACGGTGATTGTACCATCACATCAAATGCACGGCCTATGTGATGATATCGAATATAAAAAGGTCATGTTTGACCTCCTGTGCTACGTGTTCCTGTGTCATTGCTCCTGTGATACGTCCATCAGGATGCTGCACACTGTCTTCTAAAAAGACAGCTTAATGCCAGTCCTGTATCTAGTTGCATCGTTTTCCACATTTCTAGGTTGCAATACCAAGGGAAGCCACAAAAATGTTCATCTTGCAGACAATCCATATTTCTACAGACCTTGTTGCACTGCCCGTACTGATACTTATGCTGCAAACAAGCCTTCTTTCTGACTCAAGGTCCCTGATGTGGCTGTACCATCCTGAAGGCAGATCTGGCAACATGTCTGTCCGCTTGGGCGTTAATGGGAAGCTTTTGAGATCCTACATGGCATTCAGTGATGGATTTACAAATAGCAAATAGCGTCCATGTTAATCTCGAAAGTGTACCATCTCTAGGTTAAATAAGAGAATGAAAACGATGGGCAGTAAGATTTTGCCACACCCACCCTTTTCACCTGACTTTGTTCCAAGGGATTTCTTTTTTCTTAGAACTCAAAACCCACAATAGGGTTGAATAGTTGGAAACATAAAATATATCATTTTGAAAGTGAGACAATGGCTTTCAAGGGATATCTTCTGAGTTCTGGAATGGCAATCTTCGAAAGGTTGAAAATAACTGGAAAAAATTTTTTACTCTGGATGTAGTCTATGCAAGGGAGTCTTAAGGAATTACGCATAAAAAAAGTATTGGTCTTAATTATCTTTAGTGATATTGAAAACTGTGTATATGATACTAAATTATAATCTTCACAATCATTAAATAACTTATTTCAATGTTTCTCTATCAGAAACACTGTGGAAGCACCCAATGCTTATAATGAACTCTATATCTAAATGTAACATTTTTCAATGATGATGTTAATTGCCAAAAAAAAGAAAAGAAAATTAGTTATGTCATATAAAAAAATAATATGCTTGCTGTTTTGGATCAATCTGTTAAAGTTTAAGATGGAATAAATTTTCGGAAAAAGAACACTAAAACTAATTACTTAACCGAAAAGTAATTATAATTTAAGTTTTGACATAAAACCTGTAATTTCCTAAAATAATTTGGCAAATAGAATGAATCATTATTCTGCTTCGTGAACTTAGAAATGTAAGGTAAAGTCGCACTTGAAGTGAAGAGAGAGTGCTTTCTACTGGAAGAAACGCTAAAACGTAAATAAGCGGGAGAGGAAACAACCCCCCCCCCTTCCCCTTTCGCAAAGTGCGTGATGAGATGACAAAACGCGCAAGAGTAATTTGAAAAGAACGAGTGGTATGTGAAGTAATTTACCCTGAAAACACAATTTTAATGTGTGGGTATCTTTAAAGAGAATGACATAACCATAGCCGTAACGGCAACCAAACTATGTTTCAAAATTTACCCAATTAACATTTCAGTGCAAAAATATTTTAACAATTTGGAATGTAAATCGCGTTTTACTGTAGTTTTGTAAAGATGTGTTCTTTAAAAGCCATAGGAACAATTTTTGTTTCACAAGGTGGTTCATTTTACAGTAACTAAACGTACAAACACGCCTATATATATATAGTTTTGCTTACAATTTAAGGCCCTAACTAAAACACAATTGTTTAAACATTGTTAGATTAGAACAGTGTTTAAGCAAACATTGTTCTAATCAAGAGCAATGTTTGCTTAAACATTAGAAAATATTATTCACAAAATTAATAATTATGCGACATCTAACCATTTATCAATGGAAATACACATAATTTTTGCGGCGTAGAGACTCTCTTTTAGATTTTTAATTTTCACTCATTGTATCTCAAAAATATATAGTGTTATTCAAGAAATATAATTTGAAATATGTTAGTGATTTTGATTCCAATAAATTCTATCCTAAAGCTTATATTACAAGCCATTTTTCAATGTTAACTTTTACCGCTTTTATAATACATACATTCAGAGTGAATTTGACATTTAAAACTAAGCATTAATGTTGGTTCAACTGTAGAAACGTTAAGACAATATGGTACCCTAAAAATCATTAAAATGTCGAAAAAAATTTTAGTGGCTTATTTGATACCCCGAATCTTTATAAATATGCCTCCAAAATTTCAAAGCTTTACCTGCATTTTTCATTAAGTAATGGAGCAATGTTTGATGCTAAACAGCAACTACCACGCCTACATTTCAGATTATCTGCTAGAAAAGAGCCTGATAAGAAATGAATTAATTATTTTTCTAATGCACATCAATGAGATTGACATTATAAATGCAGTAATGAATTATTTTAAGAAAGAATTGTGCAATCCATGCAAAATCTCGAGTTTGTGAATTATTTCCTGAAGATCAAATGGATTTGGTCAAGATTTAAAAGTTATGCGTGCTTTTTATCATATTATTATGAATGCAACTAAAACTTCAAAACGGATTCTCCCAAAGCACAAATACTAAATCTCATTTTCATAACTCAGATAATTAAAAATCTAATTCGCAAGAACAGAAAAACTCTCCCATTTTTATATATTTGTTTTTGGTGATATATATATACCCCATGTGTGTGAAATTCAACACTTTTATTATTAAAATATTTTAAGATATTTATTTAAACAAATGTACATATACAGTTCTTAGATTTTGATATATTTTACTTATAAATTGTTACTTGATTTTGCTTTCATTCGTGTACAACATTTAACATGCGAAGGCTTTTAAAATCATGGAAATAAAAAATAAAGGTATAAACATATTTTGTACATGTTGTGCATTAGCTCTGAACAAAGAATTAGCTCTGAAATGTGTGTAGCTATTTTTTAAAATAATTATTAAGATAAAGTTTTATGAAATATTAACCTTACATTCGTTTTCTTCTATATATTCATTATGACAGTATACTGTTTAATTGTTCTACATTTCTGCAATTTCTTATGGTAAGCAGTTAAAAATAATCTAATTAACATTTCATAAAAGTTTCAGACTATTCGATGAATATTATATTATGCTATTCATGGAATGAAAACTTCAAACTCATATTTCTCTATGTTGAATTTTTGTACATATACTGTTATTCAAAACCCTAAGATTTTTTTGATAATTGAAGTATGGATTTGAAATTTTGTATACATGTTCTGAAATATATGTGTTGTAAAACTGTGCATGAAATTAGCTCTAACATGTTTAGTACTTCTCTAAATAATTTCAAAATCAAAATTAATGCTTTTTTGGGAATTTTTCGAAGTTTGCTATAAAAAAATTAATAAATAATTAAAGAGCAGCAGCAGAAAAAAACCCATGCACAGTTTTATTTAGTATATTATAAGGTACTTGGAAAAAAATTTTGTAAGAAAAGACATATTTTAAAAAGCCTTAGAAATTTAAAAAATGCTTAAAAAAGCTAAAAATATTTAAATTTTACAAACATTTTGCAACAACTTAAAAATTTTTTGTATGGAATTATTATTAAATGTTAACCTTTATGAAATACAATTAAAACCAAGTATCAAATATTAAAAATAAAAAAATTGCGAAGATGGTACCATATCGCCTTAAAAAAATGTTTACGATATGATATAACTAATTAAAATCAATACTTTCAATGTTCTTTCGGTTTTGAAAAAATAAAGTTCGGATAAAAGTAATCCTTACAAAAGTGTAAGAATTATTTTTGTCTTATAACATTCTGGTTATGTTTGATTAAGAAAAGGCTATTAAAGCCGAGAAGTTATATTATGTATTATTCATCCATAATAAAACATACATAAAATTTGTCTCTACATGTACGCTATCATATTTTTAAGTCGGATATTTTCATAAAATTTGCTATACTATTATCAAAAGTCATCTCTTAAATACTTATAAAAGAAAAAATACTGCAGCTCTTTTCCTCCTAAGAATTATTTTTAGGATTTCGACTCGAAAGTAAACACGATAACAAAGCGTTTAAGTATTTGCACATCTGCATAATGCCACAAAATCGAACATTTTCCAACACTATAATTTATCGTTTGCACGAAAAACACAACAATTGATTTTCTTCCAAACGTTTTAAGTAAGCGTTTTACGATTGCAGAACGAAAGAAAGAACATTTAAAACACAATTTACTTTTTCCGAATGCCATGTGAGATCATTTTTCGATTGCTCCAACAGCAGGCGCCTCAAAGCACCATAAAAGACACTTCCTGCTTCTTGAACCCAGGCACTCAGAGCTCCACTCTTCGTCAGAGCGCCATTCAAGCGTTTCTGGAACAAATCGGGGGAGAATTTTGTCATCACTTCCTTCGCTTTCGTGATATCTACTTTGTGGTTTAATCGTACCTTACACAAGTTACAGATTAACAGTATTCTGAGCAAGCCATTAACTATTTGTTTTTTACTTTTTTTTCTTAAAAAAAAACATTAGTTTGCAACAACAGAACTGGCAACTGGTTGCTTCTTATACCAAAATTCGAAATTTTTCTCTTAATAATAGAATTTTTTACGGGAATTTTGGAAATGTTTACATGCGTAATGGCAAAATATTGTATAAGAAATTGTTGTCTAAATGGATAGATTGATCTGTAGGTTCCGCTCAAGGTGTCTCTGAGTATTAATTATCGACAATGACTCAGAATTTGTTAAATCTGATTCATAATCATGCATTGATTCGAAAAAATTGTTATTTATTTTAAATTTTTGAAGCAACAAACTATGAGCCTTTAACGTTTTGTAATCATAACCGATACATGTTTACCTTTTAACAGTGTTTTCATTCAGTTGATTTTCAGAGTGGAATTCCAAACAGCGCATTCGGTTTCCACAATATTTCTGTTTGTGAAAACTAAACTCGACTAGGAAAGATCTCTCAGAGATTAGTTTTAAATTTTAAACTTCAAAAATCTATTTTTCATCACGCAAGTTATGTAAGTAAGATGTTCAAAAGATGTTATAAAATTTTTGCTTCAGCACCGAATTATACCATTAATGAAAGATAAATCTTACTACAAATAAATATTTTTCGAAGTAACCGTGATACTTTTTTCACATGTGTGTTGAAGTTTTAAATTAATTTAAATTTTCGTTATAGGAAAGCCGTTGCTTTTTAAAAAAAAAAATTTTTTTACGCTTGGTTTTAGGTTAAAATTAATAAATAGTTTAAATAAATACGTTTGTTTCAAACATGTTATAATAATGATTAATATTTTTAAAGGTATATCAGTTTTAAAAGGAAAATTCAGTTTCCACTTAAAAATGATTTTATTCTTATCATATATAACACATAGTTTTTTTAATTACAAAATAGATTTGAAATAAAATAAATATGATAATATTTTTACTTATTTGTTAATATGCATTCGAATATACATTTTTTATAACCAATATCAACAAAAAAAAATATTGAATAACTACAAGAGGTGTTATGCTTGTCGGTACCTGCTTCCCTCTAACCCGGCTAGAGGTGTGGGAAGAACTGAATAACCAGTCGACATGATTCACTCTAATTATTTTATTGACACAAAATATCAAGCAAGCACAATAATAATCCAATTAAGAAATTTGATCAGTATGTAGAGTGCGAAGGTGAGACCCGTTAGCCTGAGGATAATATTACGGACCCTCAACTGATTCCACGATAACTTATGCAAGCTCAACATAAACTACGTCGCTCACTAATAAGCTAACTTCTATTTAAATAAGGATCACGATACCTGTACTTTTATGAAGTCTAGTCCTACAGTTGAGGTTTTGAATGCAATCCTTATCCGGATTCAATCAACGTCGAGTGATCTTCTGTTAGAATTCTTTAATTGATAAACTCAGATTTGCACTTAATAAATTCACGATCCTCCACTCATCAACTAACTCCTAAAATTGGCGAATACAGAATTTATATAATATACTTAATTTGCATAATCACGTTTCCTTTCTTCGGCGAAAGTTGATTGGTAAAATTATTGCCCCAGAAAAGTCCCCAAGGGGTTAGTCATAGACGTGTATAGATCCATCACAGAGGTGCTCAATTTTTATTAATAAACAACAAATTCAACATTAGTTTGGTGAATCTATCATTTGTACATAATAAATTTACTTTGAAATATTTTTTTTTCAATTGGTTCTACACAAGTCTATGATATTTTATATTCAAATTGCTCAACCATAACCACTTTTTATTCTGCTTTTATTATGTATTTTACTGTATACCGAATAACAGTTGATATTAAAGTCAATTTTGTGTAAAAAAAAGTAATGTCTATTTTCGTGTTTTCTTCATTATATACCGTGTTTTTTCGAATATAAACCGCATTATTTTTCCAGTGTTAATTCTACTGAAAATCGGGTGCGGCTTAGAATCGAAGGCAAAACATTTGTTGGATGGGGGAAATTAAGTTTCCACCCGTTTTAAAAGTAAAAATGTAACCATTCATTCTGGCAACTTGCACTGACGACTTGCTCATTCCGTAGTTTATCTCCAGAATTCATTCAATCCTAATCATCGTTGTCTCCTCGTATTTAGGAAATTTTCTTAATATACACTTTTTTTTAATCACCGAAACATCTAAGATATCAGTAATAGCATCAAAACGAGAGAGTTCACTATGATGCACGAGTGAAAAGGGGGGCAATTTTTTCTGCGAAAAAAAAAACGGAAGCAGTACAGCAGCCACTGAAAATTTGACATGGATGAAGCAAATATACGTCGATGGTGTAAGCAAAATGATACATTTTTTTTGAAAACGTTCAACAGCCCTTAACAATTCCTGTGCATTCTTCAAAAATACATTCTTTTAGTAAAATGTTGCATAACAAATGCATGGCATGGAAGATGACGCCATGCGGAAAAAGGACGACGCCGGCACCATTTCCGAAGTCAGCAGTGACAATAGGAGTGACGAATCATTTCGAAAGATGATACTGACGGTTAAAATAATTATTGGTTCATGTATGAATTCGAAAGATTTTATAATATTGATAAATTATTAACTCATTATTTGTCATTAAATTTTTAAAAAAAAATTCTTAAGAATCAAGTGTTGGTGAACCTTTTACAAATTTTTTTATTTTTTTCTCAAAAATGTGTACAGAAGGCTACGGTTTAGAATCGATGACAACATTTTTTCACAAAAACATTTTGAGAATTTAGGGTGCGGGTTAGAGATGAGGCGACTTAGATTCGAGTAAATAAGGTATATGCCTTCGAAATGGAAATGATTTGTTAGTAGTTAAACAGTGAAGTACATCCCGAAAGTGGATGCTCTTCATTTATAACCGTATACTAAATATTTAATCAGACATGAATATTTAATGTGGACTTTTACAGTAAATTCGTGACATAATGGTAAAACTTTTGTACTTAACTACCAACCTCACGCTACCTATTTATCACCAAAGATTAACAGCATGCCGGAGAGAAAGTGCCAAATATTGAACGAGTTACGGCAATCTATTTGATGTCATTCTTAGTAAAATTGCTAAGCAAAAATTAGTTGAAATTCGTGATAGGTTACCAGTGGCATGGAGTAAATACGTGAGTACTAAGAAATCTTATAGAATAATATAATGATACAACCAACAATTATTATGGCTTTAGATTTAGAATAACTTTTTCCTATAAACAATAATTTTACTAAATTGAATACATGTTTATCTATATATATAAAGGAGAAAAGCGACTCACTCACTCACTCACTCACTCACTCACTCACTCACTGACTGACTAATCACGAAATCTCTGGAACTATTCAACCTACAGACTTGAAATTTGGTAGACATGTTCCTTTGATAGAGTAAACATCAGCTAAGAAAGGATTTTCCGAAATTCGAAACGCAAGGGGCGTTACGGGGGGTTAAGGGCTTTAATAATAATTGTTTCCATGTTTAAACTACTTGATGTACAATCTTGAAATTGGGTAAGCGGATTCCTTTCAGAGAGTAGAGATCCGCTACAAAATGAGTTTGCTGAAAATCGACCCCCAAGTGGCGTTGCAGGGGCTTAGGGGGCGTTATAGATAATTATTTCCATTTTTAAACTATTTGACGCACTATCTTTAAATTTGATATATAGATTCCTTTCGTAGAATAATGATCAGTTACAAAACGGGTTTTGTGAAAACAGACTTCTAAGTGGCGTTGCGGGGATTAAGGGGCGTAATAGATAAATATATCCGTTTTTAAACTACTTCACCTACCTGCTTGAAAATTGGTAGGTAAGTTTCTTTCCTGGAGTAAATATCCGCTACAAAATAGGTTTTGGGAAAATTGACCCCCAAGGAGTGTTGCGGGGGCGGGGGTTTAAGGGGCGTTATAAATTCCTATTTTTAAGTTATTAGACGTACAGTCTTGAAACTTAGTTAGCAGATTCCTCTCATAGGGTAGAGATACGCTAAAAATGGGTTTCGTGAAAATTGTCCCTAAGTGGCGTTGAGGGGACTTAAGGGGCGTTATAGATAATTATTTCTATTTTTAAACTATTAGACGCACAGTCTTTATATTTAATAAAGAGATTTCTTTCATAGAGTAGAGATCAGCTATAAAAAGGTTTTGTGAAAACAGACCTCTAAGTGGCGTTGCAGGGGTTTAAGTGGCGTAAGAGATATATATTTTCGTTTTTAAACTATTTGACCTACCTGCTTGAAAATTGGTAGGAATGTTTCTTTCATGGAGTAAATATCCACTACAAAACGGGTTTGGAGAAAATTGACCCCCAAGGGGTGTTGCGGGGGGTTAAGGGTAGATATAAATAATTATTTCTTTTTTTAAACTATTAGACTCACAGTCTTGAAATTTGGTTAGCAGATTCCTCTCATAGGATAGAAATACACTGCAAAATGTGTTTTGTGAAAATCGACCCCTAGGTGGTGTTGCGGGGGTTCAAGGGGCGTTATTGATAATTTTTTTGCATTTTTAATTAATTGGACGCACAGTCTTCAAATTTTGCTAAGCAGATTTCTTTCAAAGAGTGCAATTCCCCTACAAAATGGGTTTTGTGAAAACAGACCCAGAAGTGGCGTTGCGGGGGCTCAAGTGGCGTTATAGACAATTATCCCCATTTTTAAACTGTTAGACGTACAGTCTTGAAATTTGATAAGCAGATTCCTTTCGTAAAGTAGAGAACCGCTACAAAATGGGTTTCGCGAATATCAACTACCAAGTTTAATTTCGGGAGATTAAGAGGCGTAATCGATAAATATTTCCATTTTTAAACTACTTGATCATCCTGCTTGAAAATTGGTAGGCATGTTCCTTTCATGAAATAGAGTTCCTATAACAAAGAGTAAAATGAAAATTGACCCCTAATGATGTTTGCGAGGGGTCAAGAGGAGTTACAGAAAAAAAATTCCTGTTTTTAATTGTTAGACCCGTATACTTGAAATTTGTAAGCATGTTTCTTTTGTTGAATAGGGATCCACTAAGAATAAATTTTAAGCAAATCAAGTTCTGGGGGGTTGCAGGGGGTTACTGGGACGTATTGACACAAAAAAAATCCTTTTTTCGAGCTACAAAGACTATAATAATGAAATTTGGATTGCATTTTTCTTTTGTTGAATTGAAATCCGCTAAGAGCGGTAATTTTGGAAAACGGCTCTCAACGGGATTACGGGGATATTTATAGTAAAACTTTTGCTTTTTTCTGTTAGATTTAGACTTGAAATTTGGCTTGCATGTTCAATTTACGGAGTAGAGATCCACCGAAAATTGGTTTTGCGGGAATCCACTTGGTTTTTGAGTTACGAAAGAGCAAACATCATTCTATGCTTCAATTTTAGAGATTTTTAGAAAATACAAATTAGATGAGTTCTGCCCTTTTTTTTTATCAACAGGTGACAGTTACAGGTATAAGTATATTTTTCAATTCAATCGAATTCTTAATGCTAGGACTTAGATATCAATAATTTATACATATATATAAGCAGTAAAAATTTATCTTAGTAGCTCAACCATTAATTCTGCTAATATCTATAACTGACAATCAAGCATGCACAATAAGGCGGATCGACAGTACATTTCTAAAGTTCGATGACAAAATACGTACCATCAATCTTAAGGTATCCAACTAACCTAAAATTTATGAATTTTACCCCAAATCGACAAATTTTGTTATGATTTTACTTTATGGACCATATTATTAGCTTTATAAAAATACCAAGTTTATTATTTTCCTTTCACTAGAACAAAAACTACAAGCGTTTTAATAAAAGCAGATGCCATTGCTTTAAGCAAGATGTCATACTTTAAAGCACGTTTTACTCGAAATGTGTGTTTTTTTTTAAAATACTCAAACGGCGACAGCGATTGCTCAAAAGGTTTTTAAAATAATTAACTGAAATTTTTTGTGTATGTTCTGTATCATAGTAGAAGTGTTTTAACCTTCAGATTTATCAATCACTGTTTTATCACAAATTTTACAAATGCTTATGTGAATATAATCACTGTTATATTTTGAGCAATTTCAAATAATAACTAAAACAAAGTTTTTGTAAAAATTAAAATATCTCTTATCGTGAGGTCATTTCAAAAATAAATAGCATAGCAATACATGAGAATTGAAAATTTGTTCATAAACTTTTGGTACAGTATGGGCCCCGTTTATGTTAATTTTGTAAATTTTAACCCATTTTTTTTTCATTTTAGTAATAATAATTTCTTTTCATATTCTTAATTTTAGCACATTTTTCTTGAAATATATTAAGCAAATCTAAAAACCACAAAAAAATCCTCATATTTCCTTTTCTTTAAAAAAAAATGTTGTCGCAAGTAGTCGTATACCTTAACTGTCAGAATTCTGTCGAATAATTTTCGGTTTTCATTAAAATAAGTAATATGAATAAAATCTCCTTCTTCTGGTCTTTAATTCATCTAAGGTATCAGTTTCTTGCCAACAGTTTAATTTGCTATAAATATTGTTTTTCTTTAAAAATAGAACTATTTCTCCCTGTCGTTGCTCAACATCTGGAACTAATTCACAGCGACTCAAGAAAACTGAATTACATTTAATCAATGCAAGATACCCTGCAGTTATTGATTAAATGGGGAAAAGATTGTTTATATCTTTTAAATATAATTTCATTGTACCCTAATTGAAATTAGGTTACACTTTGTACGTAAAATACACCATATCTAGGCCTTTGCTTTTAAAAGAAACCATTTCCAATTAATAAAAGAATTCTCAAATACTGTTGAAATAGAGAATGAAGGTTTTGATTAACATTCATTTCTCGTTGATACATTTTTACATAATTTTGAATTGTTTATGTTTTGGTATAAACAGCAAAGAATCATTTAAATTGTTCGTGTTTCTGCGTATTAAAAATCGTTAGACCGTTAACGCTTTTATACGCAAAGCATCAAATTTTTAGTTTGTTTGAAAATAGAAACAAAAATCCTTTTTAAACCTCCATATTCAAATGAATTAGTTTAATATGTTTAAAAGACTTCGCATTAAAATTACATAATAATTAAACGGGGATAATTTATAAATTCGCTTGAAAATTATAAAATTAGAAGAACAAATGTGAATAAGTACCTCTCTCGCTCTCTTAAAGCCAACACAACGACATTTGAATGCTTTAAGGGGGTCCGGCACATGAATTTTTGAAAAATGATCGATTTTGACCTTTTTATATTTTTAAAAAGATTGAACATTTCTGCTTAAAATGATATATGATATATGGAAATACAATAATTAGAATTTTTTAAATTTATTTTTTAAAAGAAAGCCACTTTCTTTGACGCGTGACGGGTGCACCTCGAGGAGCACCTGTCTTTCATCATGCTTAATTTTTCGATAACAGCGCGATTTGTTTTGTCCACAATTAGTATAACATTTTTTTTACACATAAAGAAACAATTTTTCTTTGAAGAAAGGAAAAGACAACTCAGCACAGTTATTTTTTTCCGTTTGGTTTGTTGTTAAATGGGATTATTCTTGCTTGAACTTGCTAATTGTGAATTTTCCAGATTTTTTTCAGTTTAATCCACGTTTTACATTAAATTATTTATAAATATTTTATTAACGACAAAATTATGGGTAGATCTAAAAAAATATTTAAAAAACTCAAAAATGTGGGCGTTTAAAAAATGATTGCTCAAAATGTTCCAGCTATCTCATCAGCACAGAAACTGTTATTCAAAGTGCTTCAACACGAAAACTTATTTCAAACAACAGTTTACATGAAGATATAGAAGGAAGTAATGAAAAAATATTTTAATAGAATTAAATTTATTGAATAAAGCTTTATTGAACTTTGCTGTTTGTAAAAACTGTGGCCATTCCATCTCATTGGAGGCTTCTAAAAGAGCTGGAATTGTGTAATTGTGTATTATATGGAACTTTGTTGTAGGTTTTGCACAAAAAAACATGGTTTCCATACGTCAACTAAATTGAAAAATAAAAATAAACTTTTCCACTCAAATATCAGATTGGTATTTGCTTTCAGATCTATTGGAAGAGGTCGTTCAACTGCAGAAACATTCTGTGGACTTATGAACTTGCCATCTCCACCTGAAAAATTCCGTACTTATACAGAATTGTTGTTCGACTCTTCTAAATTTACCTGTGAAAAATCAATGAGAAATTCTGTTGAAGAGGCAACACGAATAGAAGGTAGACGAGACATTGCTGTTGCCTTAGATGGTTCATGGCAGAAAAGAGGATACCAGTCCCTCAATGGTATTGTTACAGCTACAAGTGTTGATAATGGAAAAGTTATTGACTTTAAAGTGTTTTCGAAACATTGTCGGTGAAAAACTGCATTTAATTCTGTTCATGAACCATCATGTATTGCCAACTATAGTGGAACAAGTGGAGACATGGAAGCGAAAGGCGTAACGGCGATATTTGAAAGATCTGAAACTCATTATGGCATTCGTTACACAAAATATATGGGCGATGGAGATTCAAGAGGTTTTTCATCAATAGTTGCCCTGAATCCTTATGACACTCAAGTGGAAAAATTAGAGTGCGTTGGACATATTCAAAAGCGTATGGGTACCCCGTCTTTTGAATCTCAAAAGAAAAAAACAGAGGGAAAAAATTAAGTGATGGAAGAAGCCTAAGTGGACAACATTTAATTTCCAAAATTCAGAGGTATTATGGTATGACCATTAGAAACAATATCAATGATTTACACAACATGAAAACTGCTGTTTGGGCTGTTTATTTCCATCTTTTGTCTACAAATGAGAGCCCTCAACATGGATTGTGTCCCTCGGGTACAAATTCATGGTGCAAGTTTCAGAAAGCAAAAGCTGAATTTAACGAAAAGCATTATGACCATAAAAAACATACCCATGTGCCATCTTCCCTCATGAACGAAATTAAGCCAATTTTCAGAGATTTAGCAGACCCTAGGTTATTAAAAAAAATGTCTACATGGAAAGAATCAAAACCCCAATGAGTCAGTTAATAATACCATATGGTCAGTCATTTTAAAATCTACGTTTGTGGAGTTAAAAACTCTAAAATTAGGGTTAAAAATTGGAATTGCACAATTCAATATGGGCCATGTAGCCAAATTAATCCTTTTAAAACATTGGGGTACTGAACCAGGTTATAATTGTGTGTCATGCTTTAAAAAATTAGATGCGCGTAGGATTCGTGTAGCCCAACGAAAGCATCTTGAGATACAAAAATAAGGCTAGGTTGCTAAAAATAATGAAAAAAAGAAAATTAGAAGAGTCTTTTGTAGAAGCAGAGGGCAAAGAAAATGTTTCATATTTTTCTGGAAAGTATTAAAAAAGGTAAATCGTCAAAAATTACAAATTTTTTCTTTAAAGCTTGTTTTCTCAAAATGCAATATTTTTCCTTTTTTGTACCTTTTTCTCAGAAACTAATTAATGTAGGGTCTCAAATTTTCAGTAAGTATATTTTCAACATGTTTACAAATTTACATGGAGGGGATAAGAAATACCTAGCAAACTTTTTTAGATAACGCCTTTTTAAACTAAATTTGGGGGGGGGGATTGGACATTTTTTAAAAAATTCATAATTATATCAATTTTTAGTAAAAAGACAAAACACTGCACTAAAGTTTTATTGATAGTACATATAACCTACTGTAAAAATTTCATCTATGAGGAGCAAATAGTTTCTGAGAAAAAGGTACATAAACTTACGCAATTTTAACATAGGCTTCTATAGAAAGTGCCGGACCCCTTAATTCGACAACCCAAATTATTCTAATTGTTGAATGAATTAGTACTATTTGGCAATCTTTTTAGCAATTAAATTTCGATTGAATCAACCAGAATCTAGCAGCTACTTTTTAAAAATGTGTGGACCTTGATAACACAGTTGATAATTTGCGTTCCTTAAGGCTGTAGATGTTCGATTCGAATCCTGAACTTATGTCCTGACTCCAAAAAGTAATCATGGAGAGAACAAATGAAAGATACTACACTCAATATAAAAAAGGGGTCTAGGTCGTCACATGGTAAACCATTTCATTTTCAGGTTCACTTATCGTGGGTTAAAATTATGAGGGTTATTATCAATAGCCTTCGAGTAACATTAAGAGATTTTTAAATGAAACCAAAGCATTTAATTTCATGTTTAAAGCATATAGATTTTTAATAGCTCAAGTTATTTTTTTAACCATGTGGGGAGGGGGTCTAACCGGCACCCCTCTCTCTCCGTCCTGCTCGACTCTAGGTGTGGGGGGAAACAAAGCATCACCAACAAACTCCATAACAACAATTAGTTTTATTCAGCCTTTGAACACACACTTAAACAATCACAAGTGAAACTATAAGAAGAAAACTAGGAGTGATATCTAAAGCGTTGATTATTCCTAATATTCACTCTAAGTAAACCCGACTACCAGAAATAGATAAGGAGAACAAGCACTAATGATCCGATAGCTAATTCTAATTCTACTATCTTAAATCTTCAATCTAATAATTTAATCTCAGCAATTACTTTCTTAACGCGCGCTAGATTTGTGAATCAAATACTTCGATATGCACACTTACTTAACAGCTTCCGGCTCCTTCTCTCTTACATCTACAAAACCTAAATTGTATACTGTCAAACTAATTTACATATATCTCGTGTTCTTCTTGAAAGGCTGTGAATTAATGTAAATGCTAGCCCCAAAGTTTCCCCAAGAGGATTAGTAGGAAAAATCTCACGAATAGACTCGTCACAACCATAAATGAATCTTTTCAAGAAATACTTGTAGTACAACCTTAGGTCAATCGAGATGTATATGTATTTGATAAAACTTTAAAGGAACAAATGCATATGTGATCAGACCACAATGCCTAATCACATATGACCTCAGTTAAACAGGATTTATACCAAATTTGCAATAAGAATAATTGGGAAACCTTCCCCGCAGTCCGGATCTCGCACCAAGTGAGTTTCATCTTTTGGGACAGTTGAAAAAGAACCACTGAGATCGGCATTTTCACACTGGTGTCGACGCGGTCACAAATCGTGATGTTGAATTTTGTTAAGCTAATTTCTATGCGTCAATGTGCCGATAGATCACAAATACTTCAACAACTATGTGGACAAGCTATATGCATTAGTGACTTATTACGCTGTGTGTCTCTTTAAATTTGAGGGTAAAGGTTTTCTCTCAAAGAGCTAGCTGTGTTACATTTCGAACTACCTTTATACCTACATCTGAGCCTCCTTTATAACAAATAAAAATGCAGTGTTTTTTTTAATTGACCGTAAGAACTAGTAATATTTATCTTAAAATGTTATTCCAGAAGATTAATTTTATTTGAGTTTTTCTTGTTCTTCCCCTTACAGCATTACAAGAGCATTGAAGTAATAATTTTTTCTTTTAAAATGTATGTGCATATTTTGATAGAAACTTTATTCCGTGATTTTCGATTAAAATGTTTCAATTCATTGTGAAAACATGAAAAAAATTGCATTTCAATAGTATTAAATTTTTTTTATATTTTCAAATGAGCATCGAAAGACTGAAATTTGTTCTTTAATTGTTAGATGCTTTTTACGCTTTGAATCAATCGATCAGTCCCTTAGATTCCTCAATTAAAGGTCATAAAAAACTTCTTTTTTTTTACTTATAACTTTTTTGCATGTAATTGGGTTGCATCTTTTTAAATTCAGATAATTTCATTGAACATTTTCATGTCTATTTCAAGCACGTCATATTTTTACAAATTTTCAAGAAGGAAGTTCGCGGATTCACTTTTGCAGAATTTAAAAACAAAATAAAACATTCGACTTTATATTCCATCTTAACACTAATTCTATGTTAAACAGACAGACGAAGTATTAGATCTCAAGTCTTTCCAAAACCAATTTTTTGTAGACGAGTTGTTATATTATAAGTAATATTTGATGGTTTCCTTCAATTTTAAACGATCGAAAATTTAAAAAAAAATTCTTGTTTAGTATAGATAAAAAACTATCTCTAAACACGTGGAATTATGTAACTGGCTGCAAGTAAACAGACAAAACATTTATTTGCAGTTTGATTTATTGCTTTAATATTATTCTTTGCAAAGAAATAAATTAATATTTTCGTGTTATTCCAACGCCTAATAAGTAAGTGTATTTGTTCACCAAGGAATGCAAATTAAAGATTTAACCCATTTATAGGATTGGTGTTGCGAAAACTCAACATTAAATTCGAATTTTTTCTTAAACATTGCACTGTTTATTTTTCTCAGATAAACTAATATTTAAATTTTCCATTTCATACTTTAGTTGTTGATAATAAATTAATTTTATTTTCAATTAGTAAGATTTTTACCCCTATATCGTAGGGTTTTATTTTTATGTCTTGAAGATGAAGAATTGAAATTGAAATTTAATGGCTTATAAGTAAATTAGAAATTTACTTCTCTCTCTCTCTCTCTCTCTCTCTTCTGTTTTTAATATATTGTTTATATTTGAAGTTTGGGATGCATTTTTTTCATTTAAGAAATGGAATCACTCACACACACAGTGTATGTTTTTAAGTAATCTTTCTCTCTGTTAGCAATTTCTCTAAAAAAGATCTCCATAAATAATAAAAAGTTTTAATTCTGTTTTTTTTTATACTTTATTCTTCTGACTCACACTTCCTGAATGGCATTTGAGAATCTTTTCTTCTAACCCAAAGCAGCTGCATTTTTGTAATAGTGAAAATAGTATAAAACAGATAACATTCAACACAAATGAAGTAATTGTTTTAGTATAAAGCAAGTAACAAACGACATAATAAAAAACAGTGACATAATCGTATCAAAAAACATCGACTTTAGTGTCAAAACATGGTTAAAAAAGTGAAATCTATCAACAACATTAAAAAGAAATTAAATCTATAATTGAAAACGGAATTATAAACAATAAAAAATGATGAAACTTTTGTAATGCATTGTCCATCAGTAAACAGGTTTTTTTTTTTAACTGATTTGATTTTTTTAAAAGTTCTTAGTTCTTTTTAATTCAATAAATGGTTCTCTATTCTCGCAATTAATCAGGTGAAAATGGAGATAATGAACGATCTGATAAAAAAAAATAGTTTATAGATTTCAACATGGAGTGTTAACAGATAAAGAAAAATTTTATTTAATATATTTCATTTTTATTCTGAAAGTGGTGGGAAATATTACAATTTTAAATTTGCAGAACAAAACTCAATACTTATGTGTGGACATTTATGTCACGCTAATTAAAAATTGAAGATAAAATATCGTATCTAAAAGTTTTAATTATTACTATAAAACAGGTATATCAAACTTGTTTGATATTAAACTAAAATCATTAGTATTAAACTAAAGACTATTAGTATTGAAATAAAGTCTTTTAAATGGCCTATTCTCGTAAAGAGAAGCAATGTGATGTCGTGTGATGTTTTTTCATACGATTTGCCACAAGTTCTATTTTACATTATGTTGAGAGCCACAGGCTTTTTTTTTAATGTTCACAAAAAATTAATAAATGTATTCGAAATAAATGTGTACGGCTTTTGTTTTATTACAGAGATAAAAAAAAGAATATAATTTTTAAAAAAAACACGTTAGCGAATTCTCTATCTAGCTTATTTTCATTCTTCGTGGGTTTGTTGTTTTAATATATATTATTGGAAGGCTGATATATTGGCCAGCCCGCCAAAACTTCGTTGCGTTGCCTTTTTCTAAAGCATAGGTTCCTAACCTTTTATGAACTGGCGCTTCTTTTTTAGTGAATTTTTCAATACCGCCCCTCCCACTCTAGAGAAATAAGAGTGTACATAATCATAGGAGGTGATGACATAATACATGGTGAAAACAAGAGTTAAATTTTTAAAAATATTCTATTACTAATAGAATATGTTTTTTTTTTACTTGCGAACCTGAAATAGCTATTGCCACAAATATATTTAAATGTGTATTATTATATATTCTAGTCATAGATAGAATATATATATATTGTCGGAATTGAAACGCTACTGAATTCCTTATTCATTTAAAAGAGTGGAATAAAAAAGTTTAAGCTTACCTGTTATAAAGACAGGCAGGGGTTTTGATGATACAAAGTAACGCATAATAAACTTTAGCTTTCAAATTAAATATAAATTGGCAGTTTCAGCCTTTAAGGAATAACACGTTAATTCCTGGTTAACATGTTTAATTTTGTTTCTTGGATAATATTCGTAATGAAATGCAATGGACGAAACGTTTTTCCTACTGCTCACAGACAAAGACAACAAGTGCACTACAGAAATTAAAATGCAGTATATCATTCAATTTAATGTAGATCTGAATGCAATGTAATCTTTCAAGTTTTTCACGCATCCACTTCCCGAACTACCGAAATATGTGAATTTCCGCACATGTGATATAGAAATGATTGAAATACATACAATCAACAAAAGGTAAGCAGTATTATAAAATTTACTTTTGTATTATACAGTATTATAAAATTTTATAATATGTTTACTACAGTATTATAAAATTACTACATAATTAGCGTGTTTTTCAGTCTTTTTTAGACTACATTTGGTTAATCTGCTCAAACCCCTCCGTGCCATCTCAACGCCCCAAATATTATCTGGGTCTTTTACTGCCCCCCTGAAAGCCTGAAACGCCCACGTTGAGAAATGTTCTAAAGCGTTTCACTTCTCGAAAATCGGTGAAAAATGGATTATTTAATTTTTATTCGAAAATAAACAATGACTACTTCTGTTTCTAATACAGTTTAAATATTTACTTTGATAAAATTAGAGGATCCAAACTACGGTGCTAGTGTGCATTACTTAAAACTAAAGGAGTTTACTTTAAATCGGAATTTATCAACCTTCCTTTTGTAAAACACAAAACGAACATTTTTGAAAATTGTACTCATCTTACAACTTTGAAATACTGTACATATATATTAATACTACTGAATTAGAGATTTTTGTGTGTGGTTAAGAGAAAGTTAAAAAAAAAGAAGGAAGAAGTTAAAAAAAGTATGTGGCTTAAATTGTACATGAATTTTCAATGTTTGCAAGATTTTCCCATGTTACTCTACATACAATTTTTTTTTTAAAAAAATTGATTATTTACATTACAGAACGTACTCTGTATAAATAAAAATATAAATCAACAACAAAAGGTTACATTGATTTTTTGGTTTGAATCGGTTTTGTTCTAAAGTGGTAAAAATGAACTCTTAGCAACGAACTTTCTTATTTAGGACCTTTGCCAAATGATGAACATATCAAACCAAAGATGATATATTATTCTTTTAACACATACGTTACGCCATAGAGGACTAGCTTCAAATATTACTGACTTGATTATTCCATGTGATGTGGATTTAATGGAATCAAGACACGGAATTGCGTTATATTTGAACATACTTAATGAAATTCTCAAGTTAAGATCATGGGCTTGAATATAAAACTTTTTGTAAACGCTTTTATATTTTTGGATAAATATACTACTTATTTTCAAACAAAAATTTGTCAATATAACTTTAATTTAATTAAATTTGAAGAGAGTATTTTCTTTAAATGCTTCGGAAAACTTACTGAAGTTTTTAATTAAAATAGTTTTAATTCCCACTATAACGAAATATATAATTAAATAAAAAAGATGAATTGGAATAAGATAATGTTTCCCGCGTTCCGATCATGAGAACAATTCGATCATTAAGACCATTAATTCATCAGAGTAATTTACTTCTTGATAAAAGAATGCTGATTACATTATTATTAAATAAAAGGAACAAGGAAACACTCTTGAGTTAAATAAGCATCCTATTAAATAATCAAAATATCTATAAAAAAGAAGTTGAAACTTATTACTCCTTTTTGAAGTTGCAGGATGTTCATTACTAATTGAGAATGAAAAAAAATATTGAACTATAAAAAGCATATATAAAACGGTATTATTATTATTAAATAGCAACTATAATGTACCAAATTGGAAATCAGAATTCAAAGTCTATTGAATCAAAAAATTTTAATATTTATTTTAACCATTTTCTTTAATTATTTTTTTTTCAAGCAAATGTAATTTATTACACGATCATTCAATTTTTAAATATATTTGTTGATGAAAATTTTTGAATTCATTTACCATACGATATTTTCAGAAAATAATGATTAATTGGAATTTTCAACATATCCTGTTGAAAACTGAGGGTTGATTAACAGTGTCTGATACTAAATAAAATTCAAAATGAGAATCAATCAAAAAATAATTTTTTTAAAACGCATTATTTAATGGGAAATAATGTCATCTTTTATTGTTTTCAAATACGATTGATGTCTTTAAAAATCTCTTTTAATTGATATTATTTCTCTCAGACTTAAATAATTAATTATCAAACCTAATACTTATAGCTTTTTCCCCCTTAGCTTCCATACAATAGGGGAATTTTTTTTAAAAAAAATTTGCATAGTTAAATAAAGTAAAAAAAAACACAAAAAATAACATATAAATTAAAAATGAAATAAAATAAAACAAGTGTACAAAAGTAATAAAATAATATTAAATGAGTTTTTCAAAATATCATTAAAATCATGAAAAAGCCAATCTTTAACATTATGAGGTAAATTTATATTCAACACATATTTATATTTAAGGGACATTCGCGAAATCATACCTGAACATAATTCCTAGTTTCACAGTTTCTCCCTAGATGGCGGCACGAACTATTTACTAAAAAAATTGTTTATAAGCTTTCCAAACAGAAACTATTTTTAAAATTAAGCAAAAACTTATATTTAAAACATAATAAATAAAAACGAGGATGAATGTTTAAAATCTGACAGAAATATTATTATTTCTGATTCAGAACAAGAACATCGAATCAATAATATTGACTTTTTTATTTGTTAATCGATTGTAATAATTCTAACGCTCGTAGTATTACAATTAATTGTATTATGCATGGAAATAGAAAAATTCGTTAAAATCTGAAATTAGTATAAAGTAAAAGTAGTTTTTTTAAAAAAATTATTAGATACTGATTCGTCTGTACAAACTTTCACGCATAAAAAAAAATCGCATTATATATTTCCATCAAAAATCTTCTGCATCCCCCCCCCCTCCCCCTGGAGCAAATTTTAACCTGAAAAGCGATTTTTAGAAAGAAAAAAAAAATCAAAAAGAACATGAAAATTTATCACATTGTGACATCAAGGTTCATTTTTCAAATAATTAAGAAAATTTTAAAATTCAAACAATGTAGAATTATTATTCAAAAGCTCATTTCAAAATCATTTTTTTATACTAAAAATTATTTTCAATTTAACTTTAGAAAATATCACACAAGCAGATTTTTTTTATTTATTACATAGTTTTAATATTAATTTGGAAATAAATTTTGAAACAGCAACTCTTAAACCAATTTCAATCCATGTTATTCGATAACATTATATGAGGATTATGCTGAATTACTTGCTGAAAAATTACTTAAAATGAAAATCTCGCCAAATTAATGTCATTGAGCGCCAAAAAAGAGGTGGAGAGGAAAAATCTTTTCTCATTTCCTTTTTTGTTTGCGCATACATTTAGCAGTATTTTTTGAAAATGTTGGAAACTTTTAAATAAAGAAGTAAAAACATAATATTTGTCTTGTTTTCCAAATTGCCATTTAACTTTGCTATTGATTCGACCATAGTCACAACTAGGTTATAATATACAATTGTGAAATTTTGACAAGTAAATATGTGTATGTATGTATGTATGAATAATAGCATTTTATAATAATGTTTATATATCTATTACGACATGTGAAGGCTTCCAACGGTTTCCCTCTATTCAAATGACCTGCTTTGTACAGAACATAATAGTTTATTGAGAACTGCCAGTGCAGTACATACATATGGATTATTCTCATTGGCTCTCTGTTTAACTTTGATTTAACGTGCAGTTGCGATTGGTTATAGCGAATCGTCGTTACAGATTAGTGATGGTGATAGGCGGTATTTGGATTACACAACGCAGTATGGGACCAATTAATGATCAGTTTGCCAAAGGCAACAATCAAATATATCACATTTGTCTGATATCATGACAAAGCATATAGCTTTTCTTGTGTTATTGTCAGGGTTTCGGACCGGAACTCACCCGAAAACCGGAAAAAACCGTTATTTTGGTCGAAACGGAAACCGGAACTGAACCGGAAAAAAATATGGATTTATTTCGGTTCGATATATCTTCAATCATTTTTTTTTACCGTAAGCAACTTAATAATACTTTTCAAATTAATGTCAACCATATAATTATAATCATTACATGGTCATTGCTTCTCGATTTCCTGTTTTGATGCTCACTAGCAGTGGCGCAAACAAGGGGGGGGGGTCGATAACATGATTGGTATTCGTACAATACTTCTTTTCATGAATGTTTATTGAAAATTTCTCAAATAATGTATAAATTTTAAATACAATTTTTTGAAAAATAAGTATTGCTTTGATTGAAAAATGTATACAAACATTTGTTACATGTATTTTTAGCAATAGTCAGAAGAAACATCGAAGCATTTGGCACAAAAGAAAAAAAACTTTAGCATTTTAATTGAAGACAAACTAACTATAATTTATCTTTATGAGGCAAGTTAGTTTGAAGTTTTTATTTGCCATTGAGATGTGAATAGAAACGATCGAAAAAGCTTTTATAATTCTGCGTTTTTTTAGCCTAGAGCTTTCAAATTTTGTGTGAATTTAGAAAAATGTACAGAGGATAATTTAGGCTTAAGCAGTCAGATTTGATTTTTTTACCAATTTTTGTCAATTGAATCGTTATGTCCCCTTAAAATTTCTGCATTCAGTATGTCTGTGTCAAAACCATTGATAGAATCAAGCAAACGTAAAACAAACATCGTTTTTTTTTTAAAGAAACGAGTGCAATTGATCTGTTGTATATTTTGCATGAAAGTTAAAATAATTTCTCAATTTAATCCATTATTAACAATGTAGGCATTATGACATAAATTATTAACAACAAAGCATAAAGATTAACGAAAAAAGAAAAATAACAGGAACTAAAAAAATATTAGATCGCATGACTTTTACTGGTAAATATTTGGAAATGATTTTGACATTCCTGTTTGTGAGTGGCTTACAATTCAATTTAACATACCTTTTCTATTTTCTTTATAAATTCTGTATCCGGTTATTCATTATAATTTTGCGAACAACTTATCTACTGTCTAAATTTAGGGATGTGTCTGTCGGGGGGAGGGAACAGCTTCAAATTTATATTTTAAATTGGAATCATCTGTTGAATCTAAATTTTTTTTTATTCTTTCCCCGAAAGGAAACTTCTGAAAATAAACTGAAAAAGTGATGAAGGATAAAAAGAAAATTAATTAATAAAAAAGTAAAATGCATTTGTTATTTTAAAATTTTTTTGCAGTGCTATTCATTTATTTATTTATTTATTTGACTAATAAGATACTCATTATTTCAGAATCAATTTCCAAACGATTTTTTACTTACACTATTCTTAACGCTAAAGAACTTCTTTCTTATTTCAATAACTTAATGCTGCCAAGCAGCAAAACAGTATAATATTCCCTTAATACGAATTACATTTATCATTTTAAATAAAATCGTCTGTTACGAAAAACTAGAATTAAATTACTTTTACATCGTGAATTAAATCAGTTAGAAAAAAAATATCAATTTATTATTTTATGCTTTTTATTCAATTTAACCATATCTTATTATATGTTAGGTGGCAACATGCGTAATCAGAATAAAATATTTTGCTCTAGTAATAAACAAAATGCATCACGTCTTTTTTTTTTTTATTAAACACATTTCAATAGATTTCGATTCAAAATTTATCTTAAGTAATTAAGAGAACACCAACTTATTTATAAAATGAACATATTTAGATGGATTATTAACCGAACAAAACAGAAATTTAAAATAATCATAGTCATTGTTATAATAAATATTTTCTTTGGTATCATTATAATGAAGCAAAACTGGGTAAGTTCACAAATAGAAATTCTTATTTGTAGAACATTTAGCAAATTGAATTAAAATATAATGTGTGGTATATATCAAGGTAGGCTTAAATTTTGATGGAATTACTTTCGTAAATTGTCGGTAGTTGTTCATTTTATTTTTCTGTGTATTTTATGGCAACCAGTTATTGTTCGCCAAATATCGTGTTTACTGATCGCTAACTGGGCTTAATTTAATTACTAATATATAAGAAAGACGTGAAAATGAAAGCATATCAATAAAAGTTACAAAAAAAACCCGTAGGTTTATCAAAACCATGTTAAACCAAATTTATTTACACATAAAGAAAATCTCAAAAAGGAGATCTGAACAAAAGATTAAAAAAGAAGGGGAAAAAATTCGATAAATTTCTTGAAAATTCAAGAACTTTTCCGTTTTGCCGGCGTAAATCTCGCCAAGCAGGTTTTATTGGCGACAACACAAAGTATACACATTAAAAAATGTTAATAATTGTTAATTCTCATTAGTTTTTCATTTATTTTTGATGTATTATGAATAAAGATGTCATTGATAAAAAAAGATCATGACTTGTTTTGAAAACGTAGTGTTTTTAAAAAGTTACCAGTGGAAATATTCCGTTCGGTGTCAGTTGTATTATTTTTGGCGTTGTGTGAGACCTTGATACCTGTATATTAGCGTCACCGCAGTAAAATTTGCGCCACGAGAGAATGAGAGAATATTAATGTCACACTGTTCAGCTACATGAGGGCTTTTGGCGATGGACCACGTAATTTTGAACCATGGTCAAGTGACGAGGACGACACCTGAGCTAGCACTCTCTTCTCCTAACTGCTACACCACACCAAAAAATTTGCGCCACGATAACAGTGCGATGATATTAAAACAACAAAACTATTCTTTGATTTATCTTTTAAGTATTTTATTTGAAAAAAAGTCTAGTACTTTCGTACTATCACAACGTATTGTCCACATTATATGAAACGAAGTACGTGGATGCCAATTCAGCACGTACAGCACAAAGGAAATTGGGGTTGCCAACTTGGAGAGTTATTAATAGAGTTGGCGATTGTTGCGATAATACGTAAGTACCAAAAGACTCAATCGGTCAGATTTTGGCGTGATTCAGGAGGTGTCAATTTGGCTACTATGGCGCTATTACGTAAGTACCAAGATCTTTTTTAAAGACTTACGGGACATGAAAAATGTAAATAAATTTGGGAAAAACAAGAAATAAATTTTTAAGATGGCTTAAAAATTTCGAAATTTACAAACACTTAGTGTAATGGGATTCAGAATGTAATGAACAGTAGTTTCAGATATTATTATTTTCTAGCATATTTATAAAAACTTGATTAAATCCTATTTTAGTTGACACATTCCACACCTTCGGCTCTTATTTTTCTGCATGGTGCTTCTATCCAATATGAAAATAATAATTCATGAAGTCAGTAAAGAATAAAAGTGTGGGCTAAAATAAAATCCGACTTAGAATTAAATTTATGTTTTTTTTTATTTATTTATTTATTTTTTTTTATGTATAGTATATGTTTGTTATTTTAAATTTTTACCAATTTCTGCTTTTTGACTAAAAATAGGAATAATTAAGTCGAATATTATTAAATGCTAAGCAATTTGGGGGTCAGTCTAATGTTGTTATATTGTCGCGTTATCACATTAAATTGGCGACACTCTACTACATTGAAGTATTAAAAAGACTTGTGGAAAAATAAGGAAAAATAGGCCATAATTGGGGAGCGATGGATGGTTGTTGAATGCACCCGCTCACACGACTTTATTTGTCAAGCAGTTTCTGATTAGCAAAAATATTACCGCGATTGAGCAACCTCCTTATTCACCTAATTTGGCTCCATGTGAATTTTTCTGCATTGATTTGATTAGACGATGATAGGACAGATCGCACTTTTCATACAGTTATTGAAATCACCGAGCAAACTAAAACTAATAATCAAATCAAATTTTCATATATTGATCTTCTGTAATTAACAAAAACAGACTTCGTGGGGATAAATGACTGAATTCTAGAAAGCATCGAAAAATTCTCGTTCCAAATAGCGATGAAATTTAATTTAAGCTAAATATGCGTTTATTAGGTATATCTTAATATACAAACCATATTAAATTTTTGAAAAATAAAAACGTAATAATAAAAAAAAATTGACATTTTTAAATTTAAAGTTGCTAGCAGATGAAAAGAAATTCACTACTAAATTATTATTATTAATGAGATTTAAGTTAATACTAACCCTAATAAATGGTACACACAGAGTTTATGAATTTTGTAAGAACGTTAAGTAAACAAAAATATATCTTTGATTGAATTTCACACGAAACATTCGAAAATTTCAAAAATACTCTTCACACAAAAAAAAAAAAAAAAAAAAAAAATACACAGCTACATACTTATTTGAAATCCAATGAGGATATTAAGGGTGACTATGGTATCGAATTTTTCTTTACTTTATACGTATTTACTATAATAGTTTTAATGGATAAATACAAATCTAAGTATTCCATTTATAGAATGTCTCACTTGATTAATCCCTTATCTCCAAGCATTACAGGAGCTGTAATTCGGAGAGGGAGGGTGATTAACGCTCATATTAGCTTCTATTAATACATTAGGATTTCCACTATCTAATTCGAATGATTACCTATAAAGCTCTTAGCCGTAATGTTAATATTACAACAATCCCGTTTCAACTTAGCTGCGATAATTACAATAGTTTGAGAATATCCTATTTGAACATGTCATTACAAAATTGTTAATGTTTTTTGAGAAATTTATACCCTTAAATACCAAGAAAGTCACCGTCGTTAATCTTGTAAAATTGCAAAACGTTTGTAGCCTAAGGGATTATTTTTTCTTTCAATTATTTTGTGTTTCCTCGTGTTTAGAAATTTAAATATTTTTCGGTCTTCAAAATATTGTTAATTAACAATGGGGGATTCACAAATTGTCATATAAGCTCATGCATTTCGAGCCACTGTACTAAATAATATTTTTTATATAAATTTTTAAAATTTAAACCCTTAACTGGTTTGCTCGTGCAGAGCACGTGCTACGGAAAGATGGTCACAACCGGTTTGCCCGAACGCTGTACGGGCATTAACATTTTCTCCTTTCTATCTTTGATTTGCTCATATTTTTAATTCTTATGGTGAGATTATTAGTACTAGTGTGTTTTTAAGAAATGTTGTTTGTCCATGGTACTGAACTATTTCTCATCCGGAATTTTATATTTCTGCTGAAAACGGGAATTTTTTCATCTGAAGTAAGAATTTAGATTCTTGAAAATATTCGATTGTAGGTAGAATGGTCATCGGGGCACATGATCTCAGGTGAGGTCTAAATCTTCTATCTTGTGGCTGTTGTTGACATTGATGATATATCTTGCCATGTTTAATTGGGTAGTTACAATATTAAAAGAGATTTAAAAACTAAAACTTAAAATTAAAAGTTTGATTGCGACCTATTAAATTATTTGAAAAAATTGCAGGAGTTGTTTTTTGTTTGCGTTGGGGTGAAAAAACTTTCAGAAAATCTATGTCTACCGAGGCTAGCTCCATTGCTGGAGGCTAAAGTACGACCAACTTAATCATTGGGTAAAAATATTCGATTGAGAACAGAGATTGGCAAGGCAATTTGCTATTTGTTGCTAGATGAGAAACGAAAATGGAAAGGTAATTCAAAATAATCGATATTATCTCTGTCCTCATTGCAATGTAAGACTTGGTGTTACACCGTGCTTCCAGTAGTAAATACTCTCACACACACAAATCCTGAACCGTTTGAAAAAGAAGTACGAACACGAAATTTTTTTTGTAAGTATGAGAGACATGCTTCGTAACATGGGGGAGTGTACTTATAAAAATGAGGCATTTAGAGTTTTTTGTGTTCCACTAGAATATAAAAAATTAGTGTGAAAGCTTAAAAACTGAAATTTAAAATAAAATTCTTCCATTTTCAAATTCTGTTAAGAAGTATGCTTAGCTATAAGCAATCAAAAAATTTGCCCCTTTTGGGAATATTTGGGGCAAAAAAAATTGACCCCTTAAGGTTTTAAACTCTGATGAACTTTTCAGACAAATTGTCTACTGTAATGGTTTCTTTCTAGTTCTTAACAGTTAGTTTTTTTGACAGAAGTGTTTGATTAATTTGATTAATTTTTCAATTTCTCTTTCAATTGATGCGAATAAAAATTTGTTTCCAAAGAAAAGAGATATATATATTTAAAATTTTCCTCTATTCCCATTAGAAATGTCTTAATGAAAGTTTTGAAGCCATTAAGCTCTCTAAATTTTGTGATTTATTTGGTATATGTTGTGAAGCAGTGTCAAGTGACATAAAGCTAATTTAACAGAAATTTTAAAATATATTTATCTTCGAGTATATCCGTATTCTAAATTGTGTTTTAAATTATCTGTTCTAAAAACTATTAATTTAATAAATACCAATGGAAAGAAAACAAATTGTTAATATTTTTCCAATAAAACTTCAAGAAGCATTTTCTCCTTGAGAGTAATTATATATATGAAAATATTCAAAGTTTAAAAAAAAAATTCGAAAAAATGTCGAGGAACACTCGCTAGATGGCTCCACTAAGCAGATTATTTGGAAAAATTGAATAAAGATGAATTAACTGTGATTGATCTTCAGACACTAAAATTACTAGAAGAAAATCGAAAAATTATGTAAATATTTTTTGGGAAAATTATTCGAACATTTAAATTTCAATTATTTCTTTTTGCCTGTTTGTAATTTTATCATATACTTTGTTTCCTCTTCATTTCCCGCGTTTTGTTAGTGTTGCTAATCAGTGCGACGTTAATATTCTCTCACTCACCCGCGTTTTGTATGATATTGCTTTGACTCGATTACTTTGTTTCTTGAATTCTAATGATCATTATGTAAGTTGAGTTATTTGTATATATATTTTTTTTATTTCCAATGGCGTATTACAAGACAACTGCAAACAAAATGAGAAGCAGAGAATATTGACAAAAAACAAACAAAGGACAACACAAAAAATAACGAAAGAAAAAATAAGAAAAGAAACACAAGTTCACAGTATAGTCTATAAATTACACATTTTGTGTCTGACCTCCCAATATCTACTCCACATGGATCCAGAGTTGAGTGCACTGCAGCGTGCCAAATGAATGGCGTCCATTTCTTCATTGGAGTCGCACAGTTTACAAAGTGGACTCTGAGCAATGCCTATCATGTTTAGATGCTTAGATAGGCAGTCGTGGCCAGTGGCGATTCGAAAATCGGCTACAGCTCTATCTCGTGGACATTTTGGAATATGAAGGAGTTTGCTAAACCACACCGTTTGTTTATTCTTTTGGTTGAATTTAGACCAGAAGTGCTCTCTGTAGTATTTCTTTATAATTCTTTTGGCGCTATAAAATGGAACTGTATTATTAGAGGTTTGTAAGATTTTTGTCCCCTTCTTCGCCAAGCAATCGGCATTTTCATTCCCATCAATGCCACAATGCGCCGGAATCCATTGCATGGCAATGTCTACGTGGCTTTGAAGTAAATCACGAGTTAACAGTTGACATTTGAGAATATCCTTTGACAAAGGTGCCTCGATGGAAGATATTGCTTTGGAGGCCGCCCTTGAATCACACAGAATAACTACTTTTGAAACACGATCTGTGTGGCAAAGAAGTTGAGATAGAGCAATACGTATAGCTGAAATTTCGGCATCAAAAGCAGTGCTGTGAATTCCTATTGGTGTATAGAAGGAGAATAGGTTGCAGCAGACTCCAGCACCTGCATTACTGTAATCTATCAACTTGGTACCATCTGTGTAAACGTATAGCCATTCATCTTCAGGGTATAAAGAATCCAAAGTCTCCAAAGAAAGGATCCTTAGGATTTGACTATCTGTTTCTTTCTTTTGGACCTCACAGAGCAGCTCTATAAAAAAACGCACAATTCCTGTCCTTAGGGGGGGGGCGATGTGGCGTGAATGTGATCAATGCAGTGACCAGTGGCGTACACAAGAAGGGGGGGGCTTAGCGGTTCAAATTTACACACACACACATAGAATAAATGATTTTTAATTTTTACAAAAGAGATAACCCCTCGGAGCTTTCGTCTACATTCGTTTCAGAATGTAACCCCTCCCATGAGAGAGGTCTACGTATGTATGCAACAGGAAATCACAACTTGGTGTCATCCTCGTCACTTGACATTGCTGAAAAAAATAAGACCAATTACAATTAATTATGATGACACTCAAGGACGTCTTAAGACTCTTTGAGACCCTGGGCCCAGAGAAATTTTAAGATTTGTTGAGAACATGGGCCCCTATGCAGTGGCGTAACGGAAAATAATTGGGCCCCCCGCAAGGTTAGGTCTTGGGCCCCAAGCCGGATTTTATGCATACATACATATAAAGAAAAAAAAAACTTGCTAGAAAAAGTGTCTGCGTTTACCTACTACTGCTTACATAAACAACGCAAAAAAAAAATATATAATTTAAAAACCAGAATTTTTTAAAATTATTTTTATTTAGTTCATTCTAAGTATTGAAAATAACAAAAGTAAATTCAGTTTGCTTTCATGGCTTTTAAAACAAGGACAGGTTTGTAGCGATACCAACAAAATTCTAGTCAAAAAAGTCTGCGTTTATTGTTTTAGTAGAAACTATAAAAATTATTTAAAAACGATAATGATCTATTTAATAGCTGATTAGATAACCCAGAGTTTTGAAAACCTCCTGAAGTCGCTTCGGCATTGAATTATCAAATCTAGTGGTTTCTTCAGGGCTTATCTTCTCTCATTCGTCCATAAGAACATTCTTTTCTGGCAAGTGTGTGTATACAAAGGACTGCTAAACCATAACATAATGTACCTTTATACATCACGTAAAAATATTTAATATTAAACTTATAACTGAATACAAAATCAACCGGAGTCTGAGTAAATGAAGTAAATAATGTATAAAATTAGAGAGTATTTATAATATTTATTTAAACGGAAAATCTAATGATAGATGACCTGGTAACTTAAATAAAAACGAACACCGTAAAATAATTTTCAAGTTAAAATTCTTATGAAAAAAAAAAGCTATCACTTCATTTTTCATTCCTGAATCCCGAGATAAGCTTCACCCTAAGTTCGATTATATTCTAGCGTATATATAAATACTGCAACTTTTAATAAGGAGAATTCTTTGTATGAAGCAAAAATTATCTCATGAAAAAAGAAATAAAAAACTGATACATTCCATTATGCTTTCTTCTTATTATGCTTCATTTGATTGAATACTCATGAATCTATCATCAAATAAGCATTTAAAATCCTCTCTATGCTTTTACAAGTATTGTAATGCTATTTTACTTGAAAAAAGCATAACAGATGTACGTTATTGTTATTTACGACTTCGCTAAATGAAATTGAAACACAGGGGAGGGGCTAAAGACGCAAGTAATTTACTCTGCTGCTTCTTAAAAAGTAAATTATGTCTTTTTTCCCCTTCTGCCTGTAGTTAATGTAATGTGTACTGTAATAATAAGTGATGAATTTTTTTATATCTCCCTAGCATTTTATCCGATTCTCCGTCAACTTTTATTTTATTTGTTACTAATAATCTAGGTTTAAAAAGAAAACCCACTAATGAAAAGTATCCCTCGTCATCTGGATTACAGCAAATAAAAAAAAATGTTTTTCGATGTAGCTGAAGGATTAGAGATATATCTAACGAGCGTATTAAGTTTTGATTATGAATGACGTTAGATCGACAATTGGAAAATCACTTAAAAATTCGATTTTTTAAAATGTGAAGCGAAATTTGAGAAACCCTACGTTAATGGTGTCAGTTAGGCTTTGGGCCCCCTAGAAGTCTTGCCTCCCCCCGCAGTGCGGGGTGTACGTTACGCCACTGCCCCTATGTAAAACTGGGCCTTACCTGATATCTTTTAAAGTAGACAGTGTATAACGTGCGTTTTCAAATACTCGTTCAAATGGTAACTTCAAACAAATAAATGTGCATGGTTCATAATCTCAAAAACATAGACACAAACCAGCTCGACCGATGGCTGCATTTCGACTCAATGAGTTGAATGATTGTTTATGGTATTAGACCTAAGCCAAGACTTAGACAACTGTCATCACATAATAATACAGTCTTAGAACTTTTGCCAGTTGACATGCAGTTTGAACCCCTCTCCCTTTTTTTTTTGGAGAATATATTTGCCCATTAAAATTAATATTTGCCCATTAATTTTTAATTATCCGGATCATGAATAATAAGACAGATTGGGAATAATTCTCCCCCATAGGGCGAGTCCCGGGCGCGTTCGCCTGATCATACATTAAAGACGTCCCTAATTCATTCGCTAATTCATTGTTGGAAACGTAACGTTTGGTGATCAGTAAAAACCTGAAAAACATTTTTCAAGCTCCAAGATTACATTTAAGACTGCCACATTTCCATTTTCAAAACTAGTTAACCTCCTTTTCAAAAACTTCAATAAACCTCCGAATTTTCTTTTAAATCTACTTCAATAAATATATAACAGAAGTGGATTAACTATTGGTTCCCAACGGAGGTTACCCTCCCTTCCTGGGGCGATGGTAAAACGTGAACTTGTTTGCTCAGTGTCGTTCTCGTCTCTTGCCGAGGTTCAAAATTACATGTCTGACGCCAATAGCATTCGCGTAGCTTTATAGGCGACGTTAATAAATAAATTCATTCAAGAAATAAATGTGCATGGTTCATAATCTCAAAAACATAGACACAAACCAGCTCGACCGATGGCTGCATTTCGACTCAATGAGTTGAATGATTGTTTATGGTATTAGACCTAAGCCAAGACTTAGACAACTGTCATCACATAATAATACAGTCTTAGAACTTTTGCCAGTTGACATGCAGTTTGAACCCCTCTCCCTTTTTTTTTTGGAGAATATATACGGAAATAATATTTGCCCATTAAAATTATCCGGATCATGATATTTTTAAGACAGAGTTGGGAATAATACGAGGCTCCCGCCGAGGGCGAGTCCCGGGCGCCGTTCGCCCATACATTAAAGACGTCCCTGATCACACATTCGCTAATTCATTGTTGGAAACGTAACGTTTGGTGATCAGTAAAATCTACCTGAAAAACATTTTTCAAGCTCCAAGATTACATTTAAGACCCTGCCACATTTCCACTTTCTTTACTACTTTCATTTTCAAAAAGTTAACCTCCGAATTTTCTTTTAAAATCTACTTCAATAAATATATAACAGAAGTGGATTAACTATTGGTTCCCAACGGAGGTGTTACCCTCCCTTCCTGGGGGGATGGTAAGAGGCGGTGAACTTGTTTTGCTCAGGTGTCGTTCTCGTCTCTTGGCCGAGGTTCAAAATTACATGGTCTGACGCCAATAGCATTCGCGTAGCTTTATAGGGCGACGTTAATAAATAAATTCATTCAAGATTTTTGTCATACCCAAGGAAAGACGCAAATATAAAAAAAAGTTACATAGTAAGAGGACAGATTTATTTCTTAAAAATTTGCTGTGGCATATAAGCTATATTGTATAATAATATGGCTTATATATAAGCTTTTTTAGCTACGTTTACATTTCCATTGCACATTCCCGCCCCAATTCCTTATCCAGTAACTAACAGTGTTGCGGTGTAACATAACCCACGTTTTAATATGTAATATTCCAATCAAGTTGCTTCATAATATTCCAGTTCTCTCTCTCTCTGTTATCAAATTAAAAAATTTTAAGATATATCTTTATATATTCAAAAATTTAAAAGTGAGAAAATTCATTTTTTAACTTATGCAAGTATTTAATTTTCTGATATCTGATTGGAATATCGATAAAAATGACAATGCCGTGACCAGGATTCAGGAAAATAATTGAACTCTGAATTTGTACATTTCTTAAGGAGTTATTAATACGCATTCATAAAAAGAAGTATTGTACGAATACCAATCATGTTATCACAAAATTCATACCAACTTTTGTTATGCATAGTTTGACGTACTTGCAAATCAAATTTCACGCGTGTACGTAAAGTTTTGAAGGAGGAGTAGCCTTTAAAAATCTCTTCACAAATTTCAAGTTTTTTCCTTAAAAAATTAAATGGCTAGCCTTTTATGAAATTTTGAGCACAAAGTCTGTTTTATATAATATACACACATAGGAGGCAACTAAAAAAATTTTGAAAATCCTTAAATTAAAATTTTTTGCTTAAATCGTACCATGTCCCCTTAAAATAACTCTTATCCTGAAGGTCATTTCAAAAATGAATAACATAGCAACACATCATAATAGAAATTTTGTTCATAAACGGGGCCTGTTCTGTTCCCAAAGTTTTTTTAATTTTTTTAATTTTTTATTTTTTTGTAAATGTTTGCCAATTTTCCCCCCATTTTAGTAACAATAATAATTTCTTTTTTTATTACAACGTACTAAACAAATTTAAAAACCATAAAATAATCCCCATATCTTCATTTTTAAAAAAAGTTGTCGCAAGTAGTCGGATACCTTAAACTTTCAATTGCCATGTTGTCCCCTTTATGTAACAGTCCGACATCGCGGACCTCCCAAAATTTTGAACTATACTCGCAGACTGCTAATATATGGCTAAGGATTCCTGTATAATCCTAAGGTTGCCTCTGCTACTTACACCGACTTCTTTTAAACGTTATATATACGTTAAATATTACGTTACAGCTATTATTTTGTGTGGGATGTGGAGCGACTAAGGCTATTATCCCAAAATATTACGTTGTAGTAATGGCTATGTAGTTGCCAACAATAAAAAAAACTGAATTAATATTATTTATCGAAAACAAATAATCCCATACTTCATTTTAAAAAAGTTGTCGAAGTAGTCGGATACCTTAAACTTTCAATTGCCATGCTGTCCCCTTTATGTAACAGTCCGACATCGCGGACCTCCCAAAATTTTGAATGCTACTCGCAGACTACTAATATATGGCTAAAGATTCCTGTATAATCCTCTGGTTGCCTCTGCTACTTACACCGACTTCTTTTAAAGCTTCCTTTTTCTTTAATAAAACAGTAAACACATCTAATTACAAAATATTACGTTACAGATATTATTTTTTGTGGGATGTGGAGCGACTAAGGCTATTATCCCAAAATATTACGTTGAAGTAATGGCTATGTAGTTGCCAACAATAAAAAAAACTGAATTAATATTATTTATCGAAATGCATGTTCTAGGAGAATATATTCCTTGGGACAGTTTAGTGATCTAGGTTAGGAGGGTGCAACTTTCGATTTTTCCACGAGGCCCTTCAGTCTCTAAAAGAGGAATATCTTAACATTAAATAACACTCTTTCGCGTATCCCTAAAAAAACGCTGGGAACCCCTGGGGGGTCCGCGGACTACAGTTCGAGAACCACTGTCCTAAGTGTGAGCATTTTTTTCCCCCTTATATTCCTCAAAATGGAAATGATTTTTTTCTCTGAGAATATATTTTTGGGGGAAATAAAAAGGTTAAAAACTCCAAAAAGGAATAAGTCATAATTTCCATGTTAATTTAAATATTTATCCCTGAATCGAACTCTAATTCGTCAAAGAAGAAATTTGTCCACACCCTTCTCTCTTTATTTTAGACCATGCTGATATTTGTTAAAACGATGCTTATTTAAGGTTTATATGATGTGAAGATGCTAGCGTTTTTTGAATTGCATGCAAAAACAGAGTTAGTTAATAACAGTTATATTTACGACGCACGTGGCCGCGGTAGCCAAGTGGTCTAGGCATCGGATCGTGGCTAGTTTGTCATGAGTTCGATCCCAGTACCACTGGAGACACGTCGTGTAGGGGAGGCGATGCACGTAAAATCTGTCGAGAGCTCAAACGTCCTCCCGTTGGTGTGGTATGGTAGTTAGGAAGGGGGGTGCCAGCTCAGGTGTCGTCTGCGTCACTTGACCATGGTTCAAAATTACGCGGACCGTCCCCAAAAGCCCTCGTGTAGCTGAACTGTGGGACGTTAATATTCACTCACTCATTTACGTCGCTCTATAAAGCCGCAAGAGGCTATTGGCGACGAACCTTGTAATTTTGAACCATGGTCAAGTGACGAGGACTACACCTGAGGTGGCGCCCCTTCTCCTAACTTTCATTCCACATTAACGAGAGGACGTATAAGCTTCGACATACTTAAAGAGCATCAGTCCTCTCTGCACGGTGGGTCTTTAGCGGTACTGGGCTAGAATTATGACATACCAGCTGCGAGTCCGTTACTTTGACCACTAGGCCACCTCAGCCATTACAAAAACATAGATGGATGATTTCTAAAGGATTATGGAATACCGTAAAATCTATCCTGAAACAATTCTAAAAAAATTGCGCTGGGTGTGGATCTTGATACATTTCTCGAGAAAGAAGAAATCCATTATTGGAGTTGTTTCTTATGCCACCTGATCTCGACTGCGTCAGATCTAGGCCCACGAAATTTATCATGGCTAGGGGCTGCATGTACGCCTGTCGTAGCCTTGAGCACCATACAGGTGACAGTACGATTTAGCTCGGTTCCACCCCAATTTTGAGGGAGAGCACCCTGGGGAGGGTCAGGGCCTCCCACCTCTCTTCCCCATCCACCAACCTCACGAGAGGACTTGTGGCTCGATGGCTATTTAGAGTACCCCCATGCTGCAAAGGCTCTATACATTTACAAACATCCATGTCTTCTCCGGGATTCGAACCCAGGCGCTACGGCACAACAGTCAGCATCGCTAACCACTATACCGGATGGGCGATATACATAAGCACATATATATATATATATATTATATATTTTAATATTTCAAGGTATATATATATATACTTTTGTTATTTTAAAATGATATAATGAACTTTGGTTTTGACTTTTACCAGATCCAGCACAATGAACACAGCATTTTTCAGGCATCAATACATTTTTAATCTTCAGTTTCGTACGCATTAACTACGAAACAAATCATCTTCAATGTAGCATCATTGTTTGTGAAATAAATAATATGTATTTTAAGTCAGATTATGTACAATCAAGAAGAATGAATGTGTTAATTTTTTCAATATTTTTGAACATTAAGTGATTTTTTATATATTAAATATTCTATTTCTATTATAGGATTTTTCTATTTTACATAGGAGTCCAGATTTGGATGAAGGTATTAATCGTACGCTGGGCATGTTAGTAAACGTAAGTCTTTCAGCAATTACTACTGCTACTACCTGCGAAGTAGGATTCGAAAATTCCCGGACTGAGCCTATAAGTTGAAAACGTTTTGCACTCGAGCGACTACGAAAACGCTTCTGTGTGACAGCTTTCTCCCTCTTTTCTAAGAAAGTTTGTTCCAAATCACATGATAAGTGGCTCGCCATGGCGTTGTATTTTGTAGGCAGATGCATTTAGTAACCGGCAATCAAAAGAAATGGCGCTTTTTTGATCGGATAATGAATATCAGATTTCGTGTTTGCTTGGGAAAGAGTTCTACAGCGACTTACGAAATGTTGAAGCATATGTAACACAGTAATATACTATCGCGAATGCTGCTTTTGAGTAACATCAACGTTTCAGAGAAGGCAGGGAAAGTGTCGAAAACGACGAACGTTCTGGAAGTCCGCAAACTTCCCGCACCTCTGAAAACACTGAAAAAGTTTCTGCGGCGGTTCGTAAGAACAGGTTTTAAACTATTTTGCAAATAGCAAAATCCGAGGTAACATATCAACAGATACTGACTAAGGATAGAGATATTAACATGATAGGGTCAACGCATCATTACACTCATGCTAAACGAAGACCAAAAAGCAATTCAAATGAAAATAGCGGATGACTTAATCAAGACTGTTGACAAAGATCTTTCCCTATTTGCCAGAATTGTTATTGAAGACGAGAAATGGTGTTTTTCATACGACCCACAACCCAAGAGAGCATCGACAACGTAGAAATTGCCACAATCTCTACGCAAGCAGAAATTCCGTCAAGATCGCTCTAAAGGGAAGATCAAGAGGCTTTCTTCGATAACCAGAGCGTTGACAATTTGGAATTTATCTCTGAAGAACGCACTGTGAACAAAAATCTCTATGTAGACATTCTGCGTCGCTTGCTAAGTCTATCCAAAAGAAGAGGCCAAATTTATGGGCTTAGCATTTATGGATGTTTTTGCATCACAACGCTCCTGCACACCAATTCCTCCTCGTTACTTACTTTCTGTTGAAAACGGAAACAAGTGTTTTGCCACATCGTTCTTACTCCCTTGATCTTGCCCCCCCCCCCGCAACTTCAGTCTATTCCCTGAACTGCAATGTTGCTTGTAGGGTCATCGATTTCAGTCAACAGATAAAGTTAAAATTGCATCGCAGGCTGAATTCAAGAGAAGGGCTAAAAATGGATTCTAACAATGTTTCGATGACCTTTACAAGCCATGGCAAAAAGTGTGTTGTTGCTCAAGAGTTTTATTTCGAAGGAGGATATGTGTAAACAATTTAATTGATAAGATTTTTTAAGTGACAGTCTGAGTCTGGGAACTTTTGAATCCTACTTCGTACTATTATTATTATTAAATTCACACAGACATAAGAATGTAAAAATGTTTTGCTTATTAACTTCGCACTCAGAGGCAATAGTGTGTGGACTCGTTTTCACTTTTTAATCAATGAACATTGTTACCAAACTTTAAGTTATAAACTGAATAATGATACTCGTAGGCTTTTAATTGAAAACAATTTCTGAGACTTCAGTTTGCCATGAAGGTACAAAATACCTTAATTTGATTACTTGACGTTCTTTAAAAAAATTAAGTTTATATTTTGGTATAAATCAAACCTTCATGGATGATTTTTTTTTACTGGAATTTTGTTCTTTCTTAAGTATCTTATATCTTATTTGTAGGGAATCCGAGATATACTTTTCGAAATAGCTATGTTTCCTAAGACTTTATAGTAGTGGTCTTCAAACTGTGTTCCACGGAACCCTGGGGTTCTGCAAAGTATACTCAGGAGTTTCGCATGAGACAAAATAAAAATTCGAAAAGAAAACTAAATATGAAAATTCATGTATTTTCTATGGAGTTTGTATAACAAATATGTACTGTATAAAAGCCATGTTTCCGAACACATGTCCCATAGATGAACTTAAAATAATTAATTTGGTGGAGGGCAGCTTCCTTTTAGTAAAATGTCCTGCTATATTTATTATAAAGACGTTTGTTTTATGTACGAGTACTACCTAGATTGGAGATATTCAGTTGTTTGTGACCTTGAGTTTCGCAAAATAATGGTATACTGTTTAGCGCAATGTTTTGCAAAACTAAGTAGAATAGAATTGGATTTAAACCACAGGTTGCAAATTATACAATGAAACACCTTTTTTTTTTTTGGAAAAAAAAAGATGTGGAAAAATGGCTATAAGAAACATTTTCAAAAAAGAACACCTACAACCCCCCCTGTAAAACAATATTTCCCACAAAAGAAAACCGAACATGAATGCATAAATTATAAGGCTTGACAATAACGAAAAGGAACAACTTATCTTTATAACAGATTCGACGTTAGAATCTAAATTTAGCAGGAAAATTTTAGGAAGCAAATTTGCAGAATACACGGAAGTCTCCCACAGTAGTAATAAACATTTAATGCCATTCTGAACAACATATTTAAAATACAAATATTTCTCAACATACGTGGCAACAAAAACAAAGTACAGAAATGCAAAATACGGTTACTAAATATAATGCAATGATAGAGGGCACCTGGAGTACGAACTAATGTGAGTAAATTGCATTAATATTATATTAAAACATTTTATTTAAATGTACAGTATATTTATTAATTGTCTTTACTTAAAGTAACTGTAACACACACACACACACACACATGATCTACTTTAAACAATGTTTTGATATATTCTTCTAAGGCTTGAATAGGGTACCGTGAGTCGACAAAGTTTGAAGATCACTGCTTTTGATTTTGTAATCACTTATGGCAGCGTTTCTCAAACTGTGGGGCGCGCCACTCTTGGGGGTCGTGATAACCATACAAGGGGGGGGCGAGCCTATTGAAAGGTGGAAGACAAAAGATTATTTAAAAGAATTATTTATTTACTAAAAGTAAACAAACAAAATACATTCTGCGCAATAAAAAATAAAATACGCATTTGCACCGATATAATACACTTATAAATGTATCAGTACTGCACAAAGTATTTGATAATTAATTTAACAAGCCTAAGTTAAGAGCAAGTTTAATAATTACCAGTTACTCCATGGGCTTGTTATATATAAAATTATTTACAAACTTTTGCATGTATCTTGATAATTTGTACCGATTTATAATTAATTCCTAACTGCCGATTAAAAGTTACGCGATTCACTCCCCATGCCACCATTTTCCACGGAGGCATCCGTATGTGATGTATTGCCGGACGGGAGGGAAAGAAACAAATAAGGAATCCCCTGAAATAAGTAAATCCTTCGCAAATACTGTCTCTGAAGGATCTTTTATTGCATTCCAAAGCCTTTGGAATAATTTTATGGATAGCAGTGCACAGAAAAGATCGTACTTTGGAAAGACGTATTTATACGCCCGGGGTAATTAATGCACTAGCTGATCTAGACACTTATGTACGCCGGTAGCATTTAAGAGGTTTTTGTCGTATTACAGCTTTAGTATCAAAGCATATTATTATTGAAAATACATTCTTATTGTATGAAGGTGGGCGCGATGAAAATTATGATTGAATATTGGGTCGCAAATATTGAAAGTTTGAGAAGCACTGATTATGGTGAGAAATATTTTTCACTTATACATATTGTTCTGAATGCCATTAAAATATTTATAGAAATACTGTGTACTTTGCATGATTTGCAACAAAAGATTTAGGAGCTGTTCTTGATTTAATTTAGAGTTTTGACATCGAATCTGCTGATATGTCCATGAGTTGTTCCATCTCCTTTATTGTAGGTGTTTTCTCAACGAACGCCAAAAGGTGCATTTCCCATCGGAAAACTATTTAGTTTTGCAAGACATTGCACTAACGAGTATACAATTATCTCTTGGAACCCGGGATAGTAAGCCAATAAAATATTTACAATCTAGTAGGTACTGTACAGAAATGAAACATTTTAATATTCTTTTATAATATCATAATAAAAGTTTAAAAAGTATTGTAAAATAAAGTTATTATATATCTAGAAGTAAATTTTCAGTTTTTTTGATAACAGGGATGAGCATTAGATTTTAGTGGGAATACAAACTTCATAGAGAACGTAAATCCATTTTACATATACAATTGTAATTTAAAAAATTTTTTTTTTATTGTGACTCGTGGAACCCCAGGCTTTCGTGGAACACAGTTTGAGAGTATACGATTACAGTCTGGGTGTATTTTCCTGTTACTCATTGTGTGAATCCACTTGTTCTGAAATATTTTTCGCAATATCTTCCCCTGTTCTTGTCCTTACTACTGAAATTGTTGGTAATTACTGTTGAAATCCTTTTTTACATCAGAAAATAATCTTAATAACTCTCACAATTATCAATACAAAAATGTTGAAGCCACAGGTAGTTTCGCTGATCGCGAGATCATGAAAAATCCCTTACAAAAAATAATTGTCGAAACTGGAACATTTCATTTTCAGAGAAATATATTAATAGATACGGGGGAAAACCTATTAGCGTCTTTATTTAACAGAAAGTCGAGATTTTATCGTAATAAAATTTAATTTGAAGCTTATAAAATGAAAAAAAATGAGCTATATACCAATGCGGTTAGTTATCAAGGATACAATGGTTCTTGAACCACGTCTCTACTCTGCCCGACGGTACTAGGATTAGCAGGATTCAAAATTAATTCGTAATTATGCATGCGTTTACATATACTATATACCAGATGCCTTCAAAGTGGTGATCCGAGAGAAAACTTTGCTGGTCCCCGGAAAAATGTGGAATATACTTACTCATTACGTTGAGTTATGCTTTAAGATGCTTTGAAACATAATTCAATACTTGAAATGTTATAAAAACTCTTCTTCATAGAATAATGTCAATGTAAATAAGTCGTACTGCTGTAGCTGCATTATTTATCCAACTACCCATAATCTTATTTCAAGTAAGCAGGAACATGCATCCCACTAGGAATGTATAATGCTAAAAGTTTGATATAATTAAACCATTTTTTTAATTGTTTTCACAGTTTTTGTTTATTTTATTTATTTTATTATGGTGTGTTAATAAAGCTTTCCTATAATTGGTAACAATTAATAGTGTCATTTTATTAACTAGATACGTTTTATGAGCACTTAGATCAGAATTTTTTAAATAAATATATTTATCACCAGAAAAATCTTATTAGTGGTCCGCGGGGTTTAAATTATAAAATTACTAGTCCGTGAGGTTAAAAAGTTTGGCAACCACTGCTATATACTGCAACTTCATATTTTAAAGCTATAAAGGGATAATTTAGTAGTAAAGCTGAAAAGTTAATATTTATTTTTTTCTCACCTCTACGTGCTTATGTGGTATAGCTTTATATATCAAAGCTAAGAGAGTGAATATATCAATTTTACGAATTTTGAGCTCTATAAATATTTAAATTATCTGCTCTGTGATTCAACTATCATCTCATTTTATTTCTAAATTAATTAGTGTTGAATGTGAGTTTACAGCTTATCTATACACATATTTGAGAAATCTATCGCAAAAGTTTTAAATTTTAATACTGTGATATGTATTTTATTGCATTAAAGGAAAGAAAACACCAAACTATAATTTTTATTCAAAATATTGTACTAAAAATTATGATAAAAAAATCTTCCAAAAATACCTTGAAATAAAAAATTAAAAACAATAATAAAGAGAGGAAAAGGCATAAAATAATAAATACATGTCAATTTTAAAAAAATAAATTCTTTAAATCTGGACACAAAGTATTTTTGTATACTCCCATTTGTAGAAAGATATTTTCTAAGATCTGAAAATTTTTTAGTCGCAGTATATTAAGTTTAACCCAAAATTTAGATCTGACACAAAAAAATATATTCAGAAATAAAAATTCCTCCAAATCGGACAATAAAAAGAGATATAAACATTAAATCTAATGAAAATTACTCGAATAATAACATTAACTAAATCATACAAATACAAAGAATTAAAATCTAATAATTGGCAACATCGCAAAACCTAACACAAATGATATAGCTTCATAATTACAAGAATATATTGTATTGTCCGCGAGCATTGGCAGCCTCCAAACATATTGATCTGTTTTGCTCAAGGATATTCTACTGAATTTGCTTTCATTTCAGAGCAGATGGTACTGTGATTGGCATTTCTGTACACACACAACTCCTCTGGAAGCAAACCATCTCGCAAATATCTACTAGATTAAGTACACTTCGATGTGTCAAATATATAAGTTCGTTGAATGAACGATACAAACAGCACAAATATGTGAATGCCATTGTATTTTATTTTATACGAATAGATTTTTGTGCGGTGCTAAGATGTTTTTGAATCAAAATGGACAAATAAATAAATTTGCTTACAACTTACTCTATCATATAAACGAAATTTGGAATGTGAAAGATACGGACAAATAGACAAAGAGGATTTTTAAATCACATTTATCATTTCAATTTAAATGTGTAAGATGAGTATTAAATAAGAAATCGTGCTGTATAATAAGTATAAGTGTACCTATATGTTAGCAATATATAAACATATTAATTTAAGGAATTATAATTATAAAATGTGTATCTTCACAACTCACACTATACGACAGTTTGTTAAATATAAGAATTCATTTAATTTTGACTCTAGCAAACATTTACACTCAAGAGCCAAAACATTATGACCAACCCTACATTTTGCAATGAACTCGCCTGGATGACGTGGAAGGCACGTGATCAGGTGGAAGTGGTATTTAACTGTTGCTGGAGAGTCTGAAGAATCATTCTTTCACTTACTTCTGTGTGTGATGGGAAAGGCTGCGGATCTAAGCGACTTTGGTAAAGGTCAGATTGTAATGGCTCGAAGGCTCGGAACAAGTATTTCCGAAACTGCACGACTCCTGGGTTGTTCGCGATCTACAGTTGTTAGTACTTTTGAAAAGTGGATGAATGACGGTGAAACCAGCAGTAGACGACATGGTGTTGGACGTCCACACGCTATCAAAGAAAAAGGTCCTCGGAGACTGTCTCGCATGGTGAACTAAAACTGGATCCAGACAGTGGCTCAGCTGACAGCCCAATACAATGTAGGGCCAAGTAGAATAGTACTATTCAGAAGACACTGTTGAAAATGTGCCACGCAGCAAACGTCCTACTCGTGTGCTTTTGCTGATCAAGCGTCATCTCCAACTGCGCCTGCGCTGGGCCCAGGAACATCGCGACTGGTCCATGGTTCAGTGGGAAAGAGATGCCTGGTCAGATGAATCACGCTTTGTCGTTCATCACGCCGATGTCCATGTCAGGATACGCCGTCTTCCAGGCGAACAGTTGCTTCCTCAATGTACAGTAGGTTATACACAGGCCGGTGGTGGCGGTATTAGGCTTTGGGGGACGTTCTCTTGGGCGTCTCTGGGACCCGTGGTTGTGGTAGAGCAGACCATGAATGCTACAGGGTATCTGAACATCATTGTGAACTAGTTGCAAACTTACATGGCCTCTGTTTTTCCAGCTGGAAATGGAATGTTCCAACAGGACAACGTCCCGTGTCACAAGGCTAAAATTGTGTTGGAGTGGTTCCAGGAACATGGTGCTGAATTCCAGTTAATGTCCTGACTGCCTAATTCACCGGATCTCAATCCGATAGAACACATTTGGGATGTCATGGGACGGCATCTCAGAGTTCAAAGACCATCAATTCGCAATATCTCGGATTTGCGTGACCGTTGCTTAAACATCTGGTACAATCTGTCTCCGGCCATCTACCAAGGACTTGTGGTATCTATGCCTAGGCGGGTTGAAGCTGTGTTGCGCGCCAAAGGTGGGCCAACTCGTTATTTACAGGGGGTCATAATGTTTTGGCTCTTGAGTGTATATGAGAAACAAAATATTTTTAAATGTGTATTTATATCCATATATATAGATGTGATTATTGTTGTGAAGTTATATTTTATTTTCAAACTTTTGTTTATATGAAAACATTTTGATTCCTGTTCTCTCTCTCTCTCTCTGTTGAATTTTACTTTTTATTCAATTGTTTCATAAAAATGAAGCCAATATGCTGTAATCTGTTTATTTAATATACAGTAATATTTTTTCCTATTATTATAGTTAAATTGAAATTTTGTAACGCTGTTCATAAATGATAAAAATATCACAAATTGTTGTTATTGTGCAGTAAAATATAAAAATTCAATTTTGTATTGTTCGGTCAATTTATTTCTTGAAATATCCAAAAAGTATTATAGTATTTTATTTAAAAATATTAATCAATTGCCTTATCCCAAATTTTTGAAAAATACTTTACTTTTAAACTATAAAGATCGATTGTAGTATATCTGAGGTGTCTCAAATCCAGAGGACAGAATCCGCAACCTAAGGTCCGAAGCCTAGTAACTTGACCACAAGCCAAAAGAGATCACATGTGTCCGGAGGCTGTTACTGGCTTAAAAGAGTACCGCTATAGCATTCCCCCACCAGTGAGTCGGTGGATAGGCGAACGAATGAGATGTTTGATATGGCGAGCGTGTGTGTTGCTGTTGTTAATTGGTGGAGTTGCGTCAAGTGAGTCTGACGACTTTGCTTGCTGCATCAAGTGAGTCTGACGACTTCGGTTGTTGCGTCAAGGGGATCTGACGAATTTTGATTGCTCTTCTTTCGGGTAGATAGTGTCACGACAGATCAGAAGATTGCGCTTTTCTTTTAGTCTGGTCAAGGACACCATTGAGGTGGCACATATCCTGAGGACAGAACCCGCGACCTATGGATCCGAAACCTAGTAACATGAACACTAGACAAAAGGGATCACCTCTGACCGCAGGCTTAAGAAATTCCCTCTACACATCTGTATTGTTGTTTACATTGCTGAAATGAACCTCAAATTTGTACAATAATATTTCTTACTTTGACTTTCGAAGCTGAATCTCTGAATTTGAAAATGTAATTATTACAAACAAATATCCCAATCAAATAGTTGAAGTAAGTAGTAGAGTAAGTAAAATAAATTGTTGAAGAGCAGATAAACATTTTAATAATTATAATCTTTCACTTTTAAAACCAGTTATCATTTATTTGAAGTAAATGAGATTTTTTTTTTAAATAAGGGATGACTATCTTGTACATCAGTTTAATTGTAGCTGAAAAACGTTTCGATGAAATTTAATATAAAATTTTCATTAACTATTTTTTTTTCAAATAAAACTTTATGTAAAAAATATATGAATACGTCATCTACTTAACCATAATTGGATTGTTTTTCTTTGTAAGAATACTACTCTCAAGATCTTTAAAACTCTGTCATTAATTTATTTTTATCTTTTGTACAGAAATCTCAAGAATGTGAAGATAGAATTCAAATACTCACAGAATTTTCATCCCTTGCATTCGACCTTGGAGTTGAAATAGTACTCATAGAACCATCCATTATTTTCTATTTACTACAGAAACACCAAAGGAGCCTTCTTATGCTCAGAGGATTTAATATACTCGACTTTAATAAATCGTCGAATATTTTGAATTTCGCAATTCAAAAAGCATCTCTGAAATTGATTCTAGAGGTAAAAATTTCTTTAGGTTTAAAAAAAAACATTTTCAATTATTATCCCATTTAAAAAAATTTTAAAACTCAATTTGTAATGCCTGTCGGTTTCTGCTTCCCTTTGAAACCCCTTGTCTACCCACGGATCCGGCTAGATGTGTGGGAGAACCTGAATAATCAGCAGACATGATTAACACTAATTATTTTATTGTCACCAAAATATCAAGAAGACACAATAACAATCTAATAAGGATAACATATCAGATAGTAGAGCGCGGAGGTGAGACTCAATAGCCTGGGGATAATAATACATACGCTCAACTGATTCCACGATAGCTTAAATACGCTCAATATAAGCTACGTCGCACACTAATAAGGTAAACCTTCATTTAAATAAGGATCACGATACCTGTACTTTTATGAAGTCAAATCCTACACTTGAACCTTGAAGGCGATCCTTATCTGGATTTAATCATCGTCGATTGATCCACTCTCAGTAATCTTCGATTGATAAACTCCAAATGCACTCAATCATTTCACGATCCTTCACTCTCCAACTAACCAACTAACTCGCCGACTAATTTGCCAACTAACTGCTCAAACTCGCGAATACAGAATTTATATAATATACTTCATTTGCATAATCACGCTTTCTTCACTCGGTAAAAGTTGGTTGAATTAAATATTTTCCTTAAAGAGTCCTGAAAGGATTAGTAGAGCCTCGTATAGATCCGTCACAACTTCTTTTGACTTAAAAAACATTTGCAATTAATTATTAATCCATTTAAAAACTTTTAAAAACTCAACTTAGAGGTAAAAAGATTTAGAACTACTCGAAAATTTAGTGTTTAGAGTGCATTTAACTTATTGAGATTATTGCGATATTGCTCAACTTATTTGCCCTGAAATGAACTTTTATACATAGACAGGGTGTTGTCCAATTCGACAGACAAATTGAGAGGGGTGATAGTAGGCATAACGGGGATGACAAATTACTGTAAGACATGGAGTCACAAACCACGCTTTGTCAGAGTAATTCGCAAAAACAGTTATGAATTTTGTGATGAAAAGGTGGTGATTGAAAAGGGGCAATAAGGGGTTAGAAATACATTTGTCAGACGTAGAGCAAGTTTACAATACGAACAGTGCATTTAAGATCGACGTCAGAAATTCAGCGACAAGTGATTGTCACAGGAATTGTTCAAGTTGCCGCTGCGTACGTAACTTCCCAACCGACAACATCGGACGAAGGATTGTCGGACGCGTTGAAACGAATCAAGTGTGCTGGCGGTGTCAGCTGAAGCACCTATGATCCGTGCCTTCAGATTCTCTGCTGACCTCCACGTCTCATACACAAGCGATTTCAGGTGGCCCCAGAGGTAAAAATCTAAGGGTGTGCCTCAGAAACCCCTTGTCTACCCGAAAACCCGGCTAGGTGTGTGGGAGAAACTGAATGATCAACAGACATGATTTCAATCTAATTAATTAATTGTTACCAAAATGTCAGTCAGACACAATAACAATCAAATTAAAGTAGGCTATCAAATAGTAGAGCGCGGAGGTGAGATTCAATAACACGGGGATTATACTACGGACCCTCAACTGAATCTACGATAGCTTAAATACGCTAAATATAAACTACGTCTCACACTAATAAGCTAATTTCTAATTTAACAAGCTCAGAATACCTGTACTTTTTATGCAACGGATCCTACACTTGAATCTTGCAGGAGATCTTTATCGAGATTGATCAATGTTGTCGGAAACACTCTCCGTAATCCGTTTTCCTGGACAACTCCAAGACCTCTTAATAATTCCACTATCCTTCAATCTTCAACTAACAAACTAACTTGCAAACTCTTTGCTAACTCCTACTTGCCAACTCCAACTTTCCAACCCGAACTTGCCAATTCCAAACTCGCGAAAACAGAATTTATATAATATACTTCATTTACATAATCACGCTTTCTTGGTCAGAGAAAGTTGGTTGAATAAAAATATTTTTTTCCCCAGAAGAGTCCCCAAGGTATTAATATAGTTGCGGATAGATCTGTCACAAGGGATTGAGGTCCACCGTTTCCAATACACCTCCCGAGATAGGTAGCATGGAGGTGGTAACGCATCGCACTCGAAAAATGTGCTGGTGCACTGTTATGCATGAACCACACGTTCTGGTGCATAGTGGCCGGTATTCCTTTAAGCAACACCGGAAGAAATGGGGAATTTGCATACGTGCAGATTTCTTCAACTCTACTTCGGCGCTCCAAATCAATACATTCGTTTGACCATTCCCATCGTCTGGCTCTTTGTCCTCCCGACGGCTACTATTATGAAGATTTTCACCGACCAACGTGGTTTGCGACACCATGCTTTTTGGTGATTTGTCACCCCCATGCTGCCTGCTGAATTTGTCGGTCGAATTCGGCAACAACTTGTAAATGTTTCTTAATGAAAAGGTATTCTGTTAGCTGATTATGAAAGAAAGAGTTTATGTGAGAATGTACGGCGTACCGGGCAAACAAAAACGCCATGACGCAGGATGACATTTGGTGTGCTGAAAGTGCGGATCCTCCAAAAAGTCATTTTTCTGAATTTTTATTGTTTTTTTTTGTTAAAATTCAGTTTTAAAGAATTTTTTGTATACTTTTCGGCCTAGATCTCGAACGAAACATTGCAAGTTCATAATTCTTGAACCATTTGAGAGATCCAAGTTCTGAAGAAAACTCATTTTATTTCATACTTGCAAATCACTCATAATTGGGAAATATTTGGCGAATTTTTAAGAAAAGCACTAAAAAGCGTCAATTTTTAATTTTTAAAAAGTTTTCAGTCGCTCTCCATCCAGAAATCTATCGACCCAAATGAAACAGGATTCATGTGCTATACGGAATACATGTTTAGTCTTTTTTCAGAACTCTTTTTAGAATAAGAAATATTTGGAATCAATGTGTGTGGATTTTATACTTATTTACTATCGGCTTCCTCCCTTTTCTTATTCCTCCTTTTTTTAGGAAAGTTATTACTTCGTTACCTATAACTATGGTTGTTTATAGTGGGCAGTAAACCTAAATGCGGCTGGATGTGCCAGTATTAAAATTAACGTTGATAGATTTCAAATGAGAGAAAACTGAACTTTGATCCAACACAAACATAGATTTATTTGCCATCAACACGAGGTAATCAGTATCAATTATATATTTTGTAATTAAAGTATTGTATGATAAGAGGCACCAAGTAGACGACCTGCATTATACGTCTACTCGGTATGAGTTAAGTCTAGGTTAAGTCTAGGTTAAGTGAGAGTTGTAGGGGGCGCCACACTAGTGGAAGTGTACAAGGTACTAACAGAAGTGCATTATGATGCCACGGTCTACTTTCCCAAATTCTAAAAATTATTGGAGGCTGTAATATTGATTGTTAATATTAAAATCATATGCTTCTTATCTGGTTTGTTGAGTTTTATTTGAAAAATTCGCCAATGTGTGTGTGTGAAATTCGCCAATCTTCGCCAATCAGATTCTCCAAGTAGACGGTACATGAAATAGCTTAGCAAGAAATAGAAAACTAAATGTTTACTTCATTATAACATTTTTCATCATCTTAAGGTGTCCGACTACCCTAAAATTGTGAATTTTGCCAACAATTATTAGATAATTAGCTTTATTACCATCTTATTAGCTTTATAAAAATCCCAAGTTTATCATTTTCAGTTCACTAGAACAAAAATTACAAGTGTTTTAGTAAAAGCAGAAGCCACTACTTAAAACAATATGTCATACTTTAAAACGTTTTTTACTCAAAATGTGATTTTTTTTTTTTTGAAAATCTTCAAACGGGGTCTGCGATTGCTAAGAAAGCTTTGAAAGTAATCAACTTAAATTTTTGTGTATGTTCTGTATATTAGAAGAAGTGTTTTAACCTTCAGATTTGTCAATCACTCTTTTATTACAAAATGTACAGTTCCTTATGTTAATATAATCAATGTTTTATTAAGCAGTTTCATCTATAAACTAAGATAAGTTGCTCTAGTTTTTGTAAAAGTTAAAATATCTCTTATCCTGAAGGTCATTTCAAAAATGAATAACATGGCAACACATCACAATTGAAAAATTGAAAATTTGTTCATAAACTTTTGGTACAGAATTGGCCACGTTTATGTAATTTTTTGTAAATTTTTACCCATTTTAGTAATAATTTCTTTTTCTCTTCTTTATTTTAGCATATTTTTCTTAAAATGTACAAAAGAAATGTGAAAAAAAAAATCCCATATCTCCATTTTTTTAAAAAAAAAAAAGTTGTCGCAAGTATTTGGATACCTTAAGTAAAATCATTTACTAGATATAACTCACAAAATAGTAAATGGATTTAAAAAATTTGAAGTTTTTGGTACAATGTTGTAGAAGATAGCACAAGGTAATCATCAGTAATGCTACAAAAAGTGTTTCAAAGTGATACGAAAAGGGTTCAAACTCATGCAAATCAAACTGAAAGCTAGAATAGTTCTTGCTAGTTAGCTTAATCACCTCATACATAAAGGGGAAACAAAATTAAGTCTTTTATTGAGATAACAAAGAACATTTCAAAAGATAGAAGGAGATACAAATGAGTTCTAGTTGCAATGTTAACGAGATGTTCTAAAGCCCCATGAAAATTTTGTCTTTTATTTAACATCTTACTAAATGAGAGTTTTACAAAGAATTTCTCAGTTCCTTCCCCTTATTTTCTCAGAGATAATAGACTTTGTCAGCTTTTTTTTCTGCGAAAGCAGCTCATAAGCTTCCAATTTTTTCTTTTGCTCATCATTTAGGGTGAATTTCTTTTTTTTATCCCTCTTTCCTGTCACTAAGGATCGATTCGAAGAATTGCTTCATAAAAAGGACAGAATTTCTGTGCGAAATATTTTCTATTGAGAATCATATTGAAAAAGTCAATAATGTTGTCATCAGAGATACATTATTTCTCCAAATTTTCCCCGAAAAGTATCGGGAAACCAATTGATAACTTTGTTAGGAACGAGCCACTTTGTTACTGATTCGCATTCAAGGCTCAATTTTCTGTTTAATTTTTCATGGGGTATTTTGTAATAAAAGGATATTTGCTTTTAAAATCTTTTCATCTTGCTTTTTGAAAATTCCTAATAAATCCGCCGATTCTCATTGTCCTTACGATGGTGTGGCAGGTAGTGAGTGTCCTTTTAAAACAGCGCGAGAGCTATTGGCGGCAGACCTTGTAATTTTAAACCACGGTCATGTGACCAGGACAGCACTTGAACTCACACACCCTTCCCAAACTTCACCATCACATCACCTGTTGGTGTTGTGAGGAAGTTTGGAGAGTGTGGTGTCAACTCAAGTGTCATCCTGGTCATGTGATTGTGGTTCAAAATTACGAGTTCCGTCACCAATAGCCCTTATGTATCCTTGAATTTAACTATCATAACTAAATAATCAATCAAAAATCATTATGTAAATTGAGATAGTTGTACAATAAAATTAATAGAAATAAAACCCAACACTACCCGATTTTTAAATAAAAACCGATTACCTGAAATGTTCTTATAATGATACCATCAATTACAAAATTTCTTCAGTCATCTCTGTCTTTGTTGATCTTTTTGTTTTTTTCATTAACAATTTGAGCAAAAAAAAAACTACTTAGGCATTTAGTAACAAGGGAAATTGTTTTTATTTTGCTTTGATTCTGCAACAATTCTTTTCAAAAACCATAAGATTTTTACACCAATATCAGAAATTTAAAGAAGGGTTTTTTAGAAAAAATATTCCCAAATGTTCATTGAAGAAATTATTCACCCCAGGTAGTATATATATTTTGAAAAAGAAAATGGCACTTTTTTAAAATTATGTATTGATGACACAATTATTTATTCATGGAAAATATCGTTAACTTTGCTAATAAAGATATGTTTTATGCAAAAAGTTTAAAGAGAGATAAATGTGAATAAAAATACTTCTACTGTGACTTTAAAGGATTATATATTACCATTCTATTTGGAAATTCCCATATATATATAATAATAATAATATAATTCCCGTTAATTTCATCTTGAAAGCTCTTGAATTTGTAATGGTCCTGAAACCTCCCGGACTTCGCGTAAATAGTAATTGTTATCTACCCGCCCAAATGGGAGTAACTGTTATTTTAAACACTTGGAAATTATGTAGTCATCGCATTTAGAGTAATCATTACGTAAGCCGTATCATCGGATTGTGTGGACCAGTCAATAGAGATCTCCTTGGAAGTCATGTGTATTTTTGAACTTCCGGTTGGCGTTTTGTATAAATATCGATAATCTCTGGAAAATTCACACACACACACACACATCACGCTTTGTTATTGTCACAATATTACTTTAATACCTGTTGCAGCTTATATGTGCTGTGAGTGTGTCGTTAAATGTCGCTTAAATTTTTATTTGTGTTTGTGTGAGTGTTTTCTATACGTGAAATAATGCGAGGAGATGTCAATGTATCCAGCCACATCAATTAGGCGAAATCGACTACCACCAAATAATTAATATCTTAATTAAAATGTAAATAATGTTAAATATAATATATATATATATATATATATATGAAACACACCCTTTATTTCATATTGATTTATCAAACATTATGTAGCTAATAAATCCATGTGTTCATTGTATCTTTGATTTCACCTTAGGATAAATTTGATAGAACGATGCTCGAAAACGGATTTAAAAATGTATATAAGAACAACACGTGTAATGGCATATCCTCCGATGAAATGGACGCCATTGGTCATTATTTTTACACGAAAGATGCGTGGACAATCCATATAGTAGAATTCTTGGATATGACAAATTATTTATGGCATTCAGCTCTTCCACCGGATCTATGCTCATTACTTCCTGACAAGAAATATATTCACTTTACCAGAAACGATTCCATTTTTGAAACGTATGTATTATTCTATTTTTGCTGAAATATATTAATTGTTTGAAATTCTATATTACTTAAGACTAAAAAATTTAAAGCTTTTTATAAATTTAATAAAACAGAACGCGTTGTAAATACTTCATATAAAATTTGCTTTTTACAAAAAACTGCTGTAGAACCTCTTCACAATTATACTGTGAGTATAAAAAAAAATATTTTTGTATGATGGTAAGAGAAACGATGTGTAGAAAATAAAGAATTTATATACTCGATTTATATATATATAAACATGAAGAGGGAGACTTTTATGCAGTCATTTGCTGCGACTACATACTGAGAATAGTGACAGAAAGATTCCTACTTAACCTCAGATAGGGGAATACACAGGGAAAACTAATAGGAATATTATAATCAAGCTCAGGGAGATATTAGATATTTTCAGAAATTACGACGGAGTTTTAAAGACAAGTTTCAATCACTCTGTAAGACACGTTGTGACGTTTTCGCAGTATACAACTGAAAAATTGACTATTTTTTGTGGATAGGATAACCACGTTCCTATGCACACTGGTACCCTTAAATATTCCATTGACTTTTGGTCTGAAACCGATGGCCGTGAGAAACCCAAAGACTGATTTCCACCCCGCAGGTGGGAAACTCTAAGTGTAATTCGAGATGTCAGAAAGAAACTGCACACATCCCAAGACCGTTGAAAAGCACCGAAGTGAGCGGTCGTGTTGTCTCCTTTTTCACAGATTGTATATTTTGAACTGTAATGAAATACTCAATGGTATGAATAACTTCAATGTAAATATATATACTGTAATTAATAGCTGTGACGTAAATAAACCAATTAATTAATTTTCCAAACACTCACACTACCATTAATTTCCCTAAACATCACAACGTGTAAGCTAATCTTTTTCTAGAAATTGCGAATAAATCGGTCAAAATACATAATTTAATTCCTTTAACGCTGGAGAGAGAGAGTTTAGAAAAATAGTATTAATAATTAAGATTTAGTGAACAAATACAAAATTAGAATTAAGTTTATAATTAGCTAAGTTGTTCCATTTATTATCCATTTATATATATATTCATTATTTGATAAGTATGCTTTGTAAATACACTTACGGACAAAAATATTAGCGCACCAAGGAGTCGTCAAAATGAAACGAAATTTTACATACGTAATGACTACTTTGATATAAGTAAATTATTAGAAAATCAAAGAAAAAAGGATAATTTATTTCAGAGAAAAAGGCAAAAGAACGGAGGATTGAAAACCCTGTTGAGCCCCCTCTAGCGCGAATGCACGATGCGATACGATCAGGCATTGAAACATACAAGTCCTGTGTGATATCATTCCATATTTGCTGTAACCTTGCCTCTAGTTCGTTCAAACTCGTGGTATGCCCAACTCGCCGTCCCAAATGATCCCCGATATGCTCGATTGGAGACAAATCTGGGGATAGGGTAGACTAAGGAAGGGTAGTAACAGTACGGAGACAGTCTTGTGACACCCTTGCTGTGTGAGGCCGAGCATTGTCTTGTTGAAAAATGGCTCGTGGGAGCCATTGCATGAGTGGCAACACATGCAGGATATCATGAACATACCGCAGGGCTGTCATGGTACCACGGATCAATGCTAGGGGTGACCGTGTATTGCAGGCAACGGCACCCCATACCATCACACCAGCTGTGGGAGTGGTGTGTCGCTGTAAAGCAAAGGCAGGATTGAGGCGTTCACCACGGGGTGTCCACACACGAACACGATTGTCATCACTGCTGAGATTGAATCTGGATTCGTCGCTAAAGAAGACTTGGTTCCATTCCGCTGCAGTCCGGTTTCCTCGTGCACGGCACCACTTCAAACGGAAGCGTCGATGGGTGGGCGTCAAGGACAGCACACGTAATGGGCGCCACGATCTCAAATGTCCTTCAGCCAGGTGCCTTCGTATGGTTCGAGAAGACACAGGGGCCCCTAGTGAAAGTGCTACCTGTGCCTGAATGGCGGCCGATGAAGCAGTTGGCTGTACACGCGCATTTCTTACAATGTGGCGGTCTTCTCGACGACTGGTCTGTCGGAGGCGTCCTGAGCCTAGTCTTCATGTAAATGACATCTCTCGGATCCACTGGTCCAAATACCTCCTCACAACACAATCAGAGCGGCCTAATTGACTAGCTACTCGCCTAGCTGACCACCCAGCTTCCACCTTGCCGATGATTCTCCCCCTCTGAAACTGCGACAGTTGCTCATATTGTCTTCGAAAACGGCGTAATGGCATGTCTACCTCAGAACTTCCTTTGTAAACGATTCAGCACACTCAAACAAGCTTTGGTTACATGTTTTATACTCCACGGAGAACGACGTTAAACGCCCTCTACCGGCTACACGTAATGCGCAATCACGCTGCATTTGTAATCATTTTCATATCTCTCCGACATGTACCTTCATGCCAACTTTCGTTACGATCCTGCAATTATTTCTTGGTGCGCTAATTTTTTTGTCCATGAATGTATTTATGTTTTGCTGAAATGAAATAATAGTTTTCTTTGTGCAACAGCAAGTAATTTTTTTTACCATCAAGAAGTCTTTTCACAAATTAACGTTAATATTTGTTATACTTTTATCAAGAATATTTAGTTGTGTTAATCATGATGATTTAATTCTATTTGTATCGTAATATAAATCATTAATCTTAATTAATGTTCACTTTTGATCTATGTATTATCGCATTTCTCAAACTTTGGCTGGTGTTTTCCGTATTTCTTTTATTCCCAAAAGGGAAATCTTTTCGTATTAAGCAAATTTAGGCTCATGTTAAGACAATATGGTACCATCTTCACAATTTTTATTATTTTTAATATTTGATCTTTGGTTTTAATTTGTATTTTATATAGGTTAATATTTAATAATAATACCATACAAATTTTTTTTAATTTGTTGCAAAATATTTGTAAAAACTAAATTTTGTGAATTTTTTATACCATTTTTTAAATTATAAGGCTTTTTTAAAAATGTTTCTTTTTCTTTCAAATTTTTTTTCCAAGTACCATATATCATACTTCATAAAACTGTGCATGGGTTTTTTCCGCTGCTGCTCTTTAATTTCTTACTAAATTTTTTACAGTTTAACTTCCAAAAATTCTCAAAAAAACATTAATTTTGACTTTGAAATTTTTTAGAAAAAGTACTAAATATATGTTAGAGCACAATTTTACATAACGTACATTTCATAACATGTATAAAAATTTCAAACCCATGCTTCAATTATCAAAAAAGCCTTAGGGTTTTCAATAATAGTACATGTACAAAAATTCAACATGGAGAAAAATGAATTCGAAGTTTTCATTTCATGAATAGCATGATATAATATTCATCGAATTGTCTGAAACTTTTATGAAATGTTGCTTAATTAATTTTAAAAAAATTACACAAATGTAGAACAATTAAACAGTATACTGGCATAATGAATATATAGAAGAAAACGAATGAAAAATCAATATTTCATAAAACTTTATCTTATTAATTATAAAAAATAAATAAATACATACACTTCAGATCTAATTCCATGCTCAGAGCTATTGCATAACATGTACAAAAGATGTTTATACCTTTTTTTATTTCCATGATTTTAAAAGCCTTCGCATGTTAAATATTGTGCACAAGTGAAAGCAAAATCAAATAACAATTTATGAGTAAAGTATATCAAAATCTAAGAACTGTATATGTGCATTTGTTTAAATATACCTTAAAATATTTTAATACTAAAAGTGTTGAATTTCAAACTCATGGGATATATATATATCACCAAAAACAAATATATAAAAATGGGAGAGCTTTTCTATTCTTTCGAATTAGATTTTTAATTATCTGAATTATCAACATGAGATTTAGTATTTGTGCTTTGGTAGAATCCGTTTTGAAGTTTTAATTTCATTCATAATAATATCATAAAAAGCACGCACAAACTTTTAAATCTTCAACAAATCCGTTTGCTCCCCCCCCCCCCAATAAACAATTCACAAACTAGAATTTTTGCATGAATTGCACAATTCTTTTTTGAAATGATTTTTTACTGCATATATAATGTCAGTCTCATTGATGCGCATTAGAAAAATAATTAATTCAATTTTTATCAGGCTCCTTTCTAGCAGATAATCTGAAATTTGGTCGTGGTAGTTTCTGTCCAGGATCAAATATTGCTTCATAATTCGATAAAAAATGCAGGTAAATATTTGAAAATTTTCAGGCATGTTTATAAAGATTCGAGGTAACAAAAAAGCCAATCAAAATTTTTTCGACAGTTTAATGATTTTTAGGGTACCATATCGTCTTAAGAGACAAGAAAGCATGAAAATGCATAGTAGTTTGTCGGGACCGTTGTGTTATTTCGTGTTAACCGATATTTTGTCCTAAGCGTTTCCGTATGTTCAACTTATTTCACTGTATATAAACACGGAGAAATATGGGTCTCGAGTGATTTCGCGTCTTGGTGCCAGTACGAGTTGAATGCAGTTTAAAATCTATGCTAGTGTAAGATTTTTGATAAAATGAACAAAGAAGGAATATTATAAAATAAAAAATAATTAATAAAATAACTGTATTTTCCCAAAGATCTAACAAAATAATGAATTTATGCTGTCTGTGTTTCTAATTCTGTCCTACAAACTTCTTTTTCAGTTTTGTAGCTATTCCTATGAATGACAATTATAAAATAAGCGTGCCTTCTAATGCGATGAGGTTTCTACACCAAATGAAATCGTCGAAATTTCTTCCCTGTCGCCCCATACTTCAACCGCAGGAAAAGCATCCCAGGGAGAATGACATACCTTTTATCATTAAAGAAATGAAAAGGATTTTTCACCCACACCTGATGGATTTTTGGTTGACCAGTGGTACTTTGCTTGGTAAATATTAAAATAAATTTAACTAAAACTCATTTTATATATATTTTTGTAACAAACTATTACATGTATAGTTTATGTATAGTATGTATAGATATTTCTCCCTGGTATTGTATGGGGGGCAGGGATTCTAGGGGGCCATAAGCCTGACGAATTTGGACTTGGGGGCCCAAAATTTGACTTTGCAGGGGTGCCTTAATATTCTCCTTTACGCCACTGGTGTTACGTCTGAATGATTCGAGGAATTTTCAGAATATTTTAAATTTAGGAGTTGTAAGACACGGCAATTCCAAATATTTAAAATTTTTGGTATGTTATAATTAATTTTTTATAGGTTGTGTATTAAACTATAATAATAATATTATTGTTTTCTGAATTTTTTTTATGGAAAAATATTTTTTATCGTTTGGTGGGAAAAGTTTGAAAAAGTGTTGCGTAGAAAACTTTTCTGTACAGTCAAAAGTTTGATTTTCTTCTCTAATATTCAAAATACACTCGGTTTTAAGCCAACATAATTCAACATGTTACAAGCAGAATTTTAAGAATTTTAAATTTACGCTTACTCTAAGAAAGAAAATCAGATATACGAAACAAATAGAATCTCATAATGTGGAGAAATCATATTTTTGACGTTAATACAGGATGTTCCAAAAAAAGCGCCCAAAATCTGCAGTGCCAGACTCCTCGTTGATATAACATAAAAAATGCCCCAAGAACTGTGTAATGCCAGACGGTTCCTGGCTCCATCTGAAACCCCTTGTCTACTCGCAGACCTGGCTAGGTGTGTGGGAGAAACTGAATAATCACTAGACATGTTTCACTCTAATTAATTTATTGACAGCAAAATATCAATCAGACACAATAACAATCTAATTAAGATAATTGTTCAGATAGTTGAGCACGGAGGTGAGATTCAATAGCCCGGGGATAATAATATGGACCCTCAACTGATTCCACGATAGCTTAAACATGCTCAATGTAAACTACGTCGCACACTAATAAGCTAACTTCCAATTAAACAAGGATCGCGATACCTGTACTTTTATGAAGTTGACCCTACACTAGAATATTTGCAGGAGTTCCATATCTGGATTTAATCACTGTCAATTGATCCACTCTCGGTAATCCTTTTCAGGGATAAACTCCAAATGCTCTTAATAATTGCACGACCCTTCACTCTTCAACTAACAAACTAACTCGCCAACTCCCTTGCCAACACTTTACCAACTCCTCAAACTCGCGAATACAGAATTTATATACCATAATATACTTCATTTGCATAATCACGCTTCCTTACTCGGCGAAAGTTGGTTGAAATAAATATTTTTCCCCAGAAGAATCCCCAAGGAATTAGTAGCGTCTCGTATAGATCCGTCACAACTGTTCCTGCATGATCTATAGTTTACGAGAAAAAATACGGTAAATAAAAATGCATTTTGATGAATGAATGATGTTTCAAGTTGGAGCTCCGGCGCATTTTTTGTGATCCTGTGCGTGATTAGGTGGACATGGTATACTTCGGTAGCTGGATCAGACGTGAAGTTGTCGTTCTAGGGCCATCATGATCAACAGATCTTATACCCCTGGGGTTTTTGTCTATGAGGCATTCTCAAATAATTGGTGTTTCAAAACGTAATGACTACACAAACGGATTTAGTTGCTCGTCTGCATGCTGCTTGTACCTCATCCATTCAACGGCACGCTCAAGCCTGCTTCGAAATGCACGGTGGACACTTTGAATATCTGCATTTATAAATATTTAAAAATACTGCTGTTGGTTACGGTGTTTTTTCCTTGTACCGGCCGTGACGTCATACTTTATTTTTCGTATTGTTATCGTTAACAGTGGCATTTATCGTTATTTAATTTAATGGCATTTATCGTTAACAGTATTTTTATCGTTACAGGCACAGCTCTTAGGACATTTTTCATGTACTCTCAGCGAGGAATCTGGTTTTGCAGAGTTTGGAAGCTTTATTTTTGGGACACCTTGTACATTATTCATAACTATCAACGTTATAATTAAGTTTCCTTTGAGCCTTTTATACTAATTAAGGAAATATATACCATAATAAACCAGAATCTAAGCCGCCATCAATTCTAAGCCGCAACTCTAATTCTCTACACGATTTTTAGAAAAAAATTTAAAAAATTGTGTAAAAGGTTCATCGATATCCGATTTCTTTCAAGAAATTTTCCCACATGGTGTCGTCTTCAGTGCCATCCAATGCATTTTTTATGCAGAATTTTTTTAAATAATGTAATATAGAAGAATGTAAAAAAAACCATTAAAGATTGTAGAACATTTGCAAGTAAAAATTATATTTTGCTTACACCATCGACGTATATTTATTTCATCCGCATTAAATTTTCGGTGAAAGTTGATTTGTTTCCTTTTTCCCTGCATATAAATGGACTGGAATAAACTGTTACATTTTTCCTTTTGAAAGGAGTGAAAACTCGATTTCTCTCATCCAACAAAAGTTTGGCCTTCAGTTCTAACCCTTTCGCGACGAAGGACGCAAACGCGAGCGTACCGCCAGGGCCGGAGGTTTCTATCGCGAGTGTCACTCACAGGCCGGAGGGTTTTGAGTAGTTAAGCCTAAATCCACAAAAATATCGAAATATAAACGCGCTGTTCAATTTTATTCTGTATATTATACGAACGGCATATGCTTCAAATATTTCGTATTAATATACGAGTACTTTATTTACTTCAGCCACTTTTTGTTTAAGTTCAAGTTTTTAAACATTTTTTGTAAGCATTTGTAAAAGCCAACCTTGCAAAAAAAGTGAGAAAAAAAGACAATTTTGTCTACCAGATCTGATTATCCATGAAAAACAAGATTGAAAACCCAAATCAAATGCTTTAGCGAAAATAAATCTCTCATCTTCACTATAAGCAAAAACCACATGTTCATTTCAAGAGCAGTCATATTTCACTCAATTTGGAAACATTCCTTTCCCCTTATGTTTATAAAACAAAAACCCCGTGTAAGTGAGTAATATTTCTCTCATTTTGAGTAGTAGGCCAGACCTCTATGTATCTCAAATCTTTTAGACATAGAATACCATCTATTGCCAAAAAACTGAGCTTAATAAACATTCCACTAGCGCACCGGTGAGTCGCTAGGCCTGTGAGGAAGAAATACGTTGGCGCAGGGACGCGACACTCGTCTCCTGGTGGTGTTTCGTGTCAGCGCACGGGTGCGACGTTCGTCCCGAAGGGGCTAAGCAGCACACAATTTTCAGTAGCATTAACAGTGGAAAAATAGTGCGGCTTAGATTCCAGTTTTTTGCTGCATTTGAATATTACATTGTAAATTTAAAATTAATTGTGAGTTATGAATACAATTAATTAATAGTAATCTAGTGCTCATGAAGATATCATCCACTCTTAGTAAAGAGAGCCGATGAACGTTGAATACGTCAGAGCTCAAAACTCTTTCACATTGGTATGGTGGGGAAGTTTGGATAGCGGTTTAACAGTTCAGGTACCGTTAACGCCACATGGTCATTACGAGGTCCGTCACGAAATAGCCCGAAATGCTCCGTTAATAAGCAATTAATCAAGACTCCTTCCTTTATTTTAATTGTGTATATAAACATTTTTTAAAATATTATAATTATTTTTGTATAACAGTTATTATTTAATTAGTTATGAAGTCCTATGTTTTTCTGAAATAAAAAGAGGCATGAAGTTCTTTTAAATTTTGTAGCAATAAGCTTATAAATTCTCTCTCACTCTCTTTTTGACGATCAAAACTTCTATCTTGCTAAAATGAAGCTCTAAATTTTGTTACATCTATATTTTTGGCATTTAGTTATTTATTCTTTTTGTGTTTTAAAATGTTGAAAGTAAAGAATATTTTAATCTAGCGCCAAAAAAATCAGAAAATACAACATTATATTTTTGACTTATTTTCAACTGTAAAAAATAGAATTTTGATTCCAGAAATTAGTAAACATAACAAACTGGACGTTAAATGGATCAATACTAATGTTATTGAATTAGTTTAAAATAAGTTTTTGTTCAAAACTTAGTACTAAAAGAATGACTAACTGTAAAACTATCCAAGAAAAGAAAAATCGAATTCCACTTCTATGAACTTCCATGTTTATACCAGACATTCGAACTATAACGAAATGAGAAAAAAAAAAAGAATAAGAAAACTGTAAACAGGCAATTCTATCAGGTTTCAGCTAAAGGGCTTTCAAATTGAACAAAAAAGACATTTTTTGTGTAACATAAGAGTAAAAATAAATACCAGCAAATGTTATCCAATAAACAGGCAAATGGAATCTTACGAAATAGAAAAGCCTCTCACAATGGAATCGTATACTTTGTAATCTGTTAACATTCAATACTATTGAAAAATAAAATGTCTTGAACTAACATCATTCTCCATTGAAAACAGACTGCCAATAATGTAACTCAGTTTAAAGGGATTTGTACACTTTATACAAAAAAGGGTATTAATATTTTCACCCTTTTGATTATAAAAGAATTTATATTATTTGAGATCTAAAGAGTTTAAAAAGAGATAATATATATATATATGTATATATATATATATATATATCTTTCGGTCTGATCTTAAGATTTTTAGGATTTATTAGTCTTCTTTTTAATTTATTAATGCTATATATATATATATATTTCTTAGAATGACTACAAGTCGTTTTTACTTTGAACTTAAAAGTACGAAAAATTAATTATTGAAATCGTTAGATTTAATCAATTTAGAATATTGACTTCTATGCGGGGGTGTTTATTAATATCCTTTTACAACATTGCTTCTCAACTTTTAATTTTTGCGACCCAATATTCAATCATAATTTTCATCACCTACCCATACAAATACAATAACAATGCATTGAATTCAATAATAGTACACTTTGACGCTAAGGCTACAACACGACTTCAACCTCTAAGGGTTCACTGGCGTATATAAACATCTCTCTCAGCCAGTGCGTTAATTGACCCAGACGTATATATACGTCTTTCCGAAGTACGTTCTTTTCTGTGTGGCACAGCAGTCAGCGTCACTAATCACTATACCGGTTGGGTAATATAATATATATTTAGCATCAATAATTAGTCCATACATGTTTTAGTTAAGAATTAAAATTAGGAACGCAAATATATTACTGAAGAAAAAATAAAAATCTTTTAAATTAAAACATACTAAAAATAATTAATCAATCTTCACTAATTGCAGATAATAAATGTATTTTGTTTACAGCAAGATGAATTGTTATCTTTATCACTAGAAAGATGTACCATATCCACTAAGCTTAAATTCAATGAAGATTAATCATACATTTTATGTAGATAAACCGCTTTCTGATATGTGGTATTTGCTTCTTTTAATTAAAAAATCTATTATTATTTTTAAAACAGAGCTGTATCTCTTATTCATCGTATTTATTCGAATCTAAGCCCCCCCCCCGAGGTTTTTGTGAATAAATAAAAAAATAATGTAAAACGGTTTATCAGCGTATAATATATAAGAAATTTTAAAAGATTTTAAGTGAGAACTACTAAGAAGTGAAGTTATTATATCTGTGAGGTAATAAGATTGATAAGAAGTTATTTTACCTGTGGACTGAAACTTTTAAAAGCATACGCGAACCTTTAATTGCTCGAACCCTCAGTACCATGTTCTATTTCTCACATCCAAGGTATTTTTCCGCCTTACATTCTAAGACGCATCCGATTTCCGGTAGCATTAACATTTGAAGGGAAAAAAAGTGCGGCTTAGATTCGAATAAATACGGTTTTCTTTTCTTTTTTAATTATCTTAAGAACTTTGCAGCACCCTTAAAAAAAGGTTGCGTCAAACTGTGATTAGTATTGGCAACAATTCGGGATTCTTAATCATGTAAGAAAAAAAGTACATTTATTTTTCTTTTGGAATATGTTTTTTTCCCTCGAAATTGTTGTAAAAAATCCGGGTAAAAAAAGAATGTTATACAGTACTGTATAAATTATATATATTTATATATATATATATAATTGGGATAAACACACACAAAAATTTTCATAAATGTCTAAATAGTATAGATTAACTTACATGCACCGTATAGCAATCTAATACAAAATATGTCATCCTCTAGCTTGAATGAGATACCGTACACGGTTTGGCATGGATTCCACTAATTTAGAACATAAATTTTTGATCTCCTCATCACGAAACCAAACTTTTATAGCATTCTCAATCATTGTTTTCTTTGTTGAGCTGCACATTTTACTCACATGTCTCTTTACAATGCTCCACAAACTTTTGGTGGGATTTACATCAGGATAATTGCCAGGCCAATCCCAAACCGTTATTTTCTGTTTTTGAAAAAAATTCGTTGTTAGCTTAGAAGCATAGCATGGAGCAAGTCTTGTTGAAAGATACCAACACCACCACAGCGAACGTTTGCAACATAGGCACAATTTTACTTTTTCTATTATAGAAATGTATAGTTTAGAGTTCATCATCATCTCTCTCTCTCTCTCTTCAACTGGTACTAAGCTGCCAGGTCCTCCAGAAGTAAAATAACCTCAAAACATCTGTTTCTGAGGGTGCTTAACTGTTTGAATAAGATGTTGTACCTTGATGGGTACTTCATCACTTTGCCTGACAAATCTTGGTCGAAATCCTTGCACCAAAAAAAATGCGTTTCGTCGCTGAATACAATCATCTTCCAATCTTGTGCAGTCCAGGACTGATATTTCCTGTCCCAATCCAAACGTTTTTTCTTTATTGCGGGTGTTAATAACTATTTTTCTTGGTTTTCTTGCAAATCTCCCAACTTCAATTAGTCTTCATCGAACACTGTCGATGGATCACGCTCACACCAGTAGCTAATAATTTTTGTAAGAATGCATTGAACTATTTCGTACAAGAAATTTGTCTGTTGGAAGTGTAGTCTTACGTTTGCGTCCACTTTTACTCTTTCGTTTTGGAGACACTGCCCCAAAATTCTTTTACTAATTAATAATCCTAGAAACACCGGATTTTTTTCAACTCCAACTGCTGCAGCAATATCCCTCACAGTCATAGAAGTATGCTGACTAAGGGTAGCAATTCCAGTCCTTTTCCTGGGAGTGATATCCATTTTTTAAATACCCGCTAGAAGAAGACAATTCACTCAAGTGACTACTTTTTTCAGCAACTGAAGCACAACTAAATGGAAAAATTTTCGACATATCATGATCACGTTGTCAAACCAGTTTAGACGTCAAAGACAGTCACGTGTTGTAAGAAAATTGAGTTGAAACTGGTTTGTGGCAGAAAATCCTGAGAAAGAAACAATTTTCTCAAAAAATATGTTTGCCCAATTAATTTGTACAGTTCTGCATGTATATTTGCTATTAAGAAAAAGTATATGTCTCTGTAATAAAAAAAAGGGAAAATATGAGTGAAGTCAAAAATATTTATTATTTGAAATTTTAACTAAACTTTGTTTTCTTTCCAATATCAATTCTCTCAGTTTTTGATTTATTTAGGCTGGTTTCGTGAGTGTGGTGTCATATCGTATACCACAGACGTCGATTTCGGAATGTGGGCCGCTGATGTGAGTGACATGGAAGACCTCATACAAATAATTAAAAAGAACTACACGTTAAAACTTAAAGGAAGATTTGGACTCGTAAGTAAAACTCTTTCGCTTTAAACAAACACTTTGTGTGAGTAATATTTATATTTACTTCACTTTCAGAAGTTATGAAACCACCTCTAGAATTTATACTTTAGTAATTCTTTTATAATTTATTTTGTTATATCTACTATACAGGATTTTTTTAAAAATATAAATAGAACCTGAAACAAGTTAAGAATGTATGATGTGTAAAGCTATGTCGTAATAGTGGTCGGTTCCTGCTTACATCTGAACCCCCTTGTCTACCTGTAAACCCTGCTAGGTGTGTGAGAGAAACTAAATGAACTCCACAGACACGATTTCAATCTAATTAATTTATTGTTACCAAATATCAGTCAGACACCAAAATATTCTAAATACGGTAGGTGATTAAATAGTAGAGGGCGGAGGTGAGATTCTATAACATGGGGATGCTACTACGGACCCTCAACTGAATCTAAGACAGCTTAAATACGCTCAAATATAACTACGTTGCACACTAATAAGCTAACCTTTAATTAATTAAGCTCACAATACCTGTACTTTTTATGCATCGGATCCTACACTGGAAACTTGCAGGTGATCTTTATCAGACTTGATCAATGTCGTTGGATCCACGCTCTGTAATCTTTTTCCTTGACACCTCCATGACCTCTTACTAATTCCACTACCTTTCAATCTTCAACTAAAAAACTAATCCGCAGACTCTGCGCTAACTCCTACTTGCCAACTCCAACGTGCCAACTCACAAACTCGCAAAAACCGAATTTATATAACATACTTCATTTACATAATTAAAGCTTAGGCTAACGACAGGTGTAAAATTCTAGCACTTAGCCGCGATGAATTTCGTGGACCTTGATCTGATGTTATTGTCGATCAGGTGGCATAAGCAACAACAACACATAAGCACGCTTTCTTGGTTGGCGAAGGTTGGTTGAATTGAAATTATTTTTCCCCAGACGAGTCCACAAGGTGTTAATAAAGTCGCGGATAGAACCGTTACAATGTTATACAAATTGATTAAAGATAAAAGCTTATTGCTGCAAATTTGAGTGGGGGGGGCAGCTGACTACTCCAATTCATTGAATAGTAACAGATTTATTAATAGACAATGACAAAGAAATGACTACACTAAGACAAACCGACGCATATACACAACGAGATATTATAAGAGATTATTTAAATGAACAACCACATTTGTATTTCACACTTAGAAAGTACGAGCACGTAAACAGACACAAGGGACATAGCGAAAGTAAGAGGCGACGGTTACATGTTAGAGACAAAGAGAGAGGAACAAAGAACTCTCGCTTTTTATATTAGACGATGAAAGTCGAGTGACTTTTATAAAAGCTACGATTGATCCGAAACTTGACGCAGTCTTACTATTTGATTACAATTAAATCCCGATTATGCGGGTAAGCCAGTTAAATCATTAAACGAGGATCCTGAAGCAATGGGCCAAATAATTAAAAAATTACCAAAAAGGATATTAATGAGAATTATTTTATATATATATATATATAGGTTATGACTAATCCATTCTGATGTTAATTTGTAATATAGATTCATCGCGATATATGCCTATCACGAAAAATTTATAAAAAAAATGAATGTACTCGGCAAACAACTGTTACTATACACTTAACTTGTTAAACATATTTGAATATATATTAGCAGCAGGCTAGGCTAAATTGAAAACATCAAAATATATTAATTTATTTTAAGTAAATTTTTTAAAGAAATTTCTTGCGGTCATTTTATACTTAACATCGTGATAGTTGTGAAGGATCTATACGCGTCTTTTCGTTAACCTCTTGGGAATTCCTTTTGGGCCATCATTTTTTCAACCAACTTTCTTCGAAGACAGGCAGCGCGTTTATGCAAATTAAATTTGATGTATATAGATATATTCTTTATTCGCGAGTTTGGGAGTTATTGAAGTGAGAATAGATCGGATGTGAAGTGAATAGATGAGAAGCGATGTAAATCGGCAGCGAAACGTATACGTAAACAGTGTGCGAAGCGAGAAGTTGGAATATTAAGGAAGTGATTAGTTCAACTATTGGAGAATAAGTCCACGCTATACGATAGAAGATTGCGAGAGTTCAGGTACTGTGATATTTAATTAAATTATTAGAGCGGTCCTTAAAATAAAAGCTCTGTATAAAGCTATCTTAAGGTTAGATCTGCAGGTTGGGTTATATTCTCCCCACGCCATCTCGTCTCAACCCCATGCTCTGACTGATCAAATTTATCTTATTTAGAGTGCTGTGTCTGAGTTGAAATAGTGATAAATAAAATAATTGCAGTTCATCATGTCGTCTGATCATTTAGTTCCTCCTATACCTCTAGTCGGGTTACAGGGAAGAAGGGAGGTAAATTCCTTATATGGTTTGATGTTGAGTTTATTCGTAAGTATAAAACATATTTAAAATTTTAAAATTTGTATCAATTCAAAAGTATTTTAGAAGGATTTATTCATTTACATAATCAATTTGAATTTTTTTTTTTTGTGATCAAACTATATTACTTGATATTTCTAAAGAAAAAAAAATCATTTATTTGGCTGTATTTTCAGCTTGCATATGAATGAAAATTTATTTTTAGTTGTATTATTGTTTACCGTATTTCTCATTTTTTCTCTCTTTTTGTAGTATGCATGTTTTTATTACACAAAATTTAGCGCTTTTCCAGATTAGGAAATAATAGAAGAAATATTACGATTCGATGTTTCTATCGTAAAAGGCATACAAAGAAAATTTCGTTAGCTATATAAACCTAACTTTATTACTTGTTCTAACTGCAGTTATTGTACACCTCACGTGATTTCACACAAAGCCACATTTATTGCTCATAAGGGATTTTATTTGATCACCAGTTGTGTTACATCGACATAATCACTTCTGTACCTTTTCTTCAGCCTACTCATATTAAGGAATAAAAGTCGATATTTCATTGAATCACATGTTCTAATTTCGAGAAATCTAACTTGTGATTTCAGGTATTTTTGTTTGTTAACAATGCAGTTGTAAGCGTAATTTAATGCAAATGATTCCACCAAAATTAAAAATTAATATTTCATGTATATTAATTGCTTCAGATATAATTAATATAAAGTTTATAAGTGACTGGCTGGTATATTCCCGTTCTTCGCACGGGTGCATTGAAAAATTAAACAATACAGATTGAAGGATAAAGAAGTTTTTAATGAGTTAATTTTACGTGAATTGCAAATTAAACAAACACACACAAAAGCTTTTTGCATATCTCAGCCGAGCAAAAAAAAACCATATTTGTTAAGTTTTATGTCTAAAGGTCTAATAGCTGATAAAAAAGTTTTTGTTTTTTGTTTTTTTGTATCTACAAAGTCCCATAACACTCTTAAGGATCGATTTTTGAAAACACCTTCCTAAGCTCAGCAAAAGTAACACATTGCTACTAATTTTGTGTAATGAACGATTAAAATAGTGTGAATAATTTTTATCTGGATGTGTAATACGTTACTTTCTGTTGTATTTATTTTATGTTAAAATTATAATGTTCGCAAGCAAAGCCGTTCCTTACATTATAATGGAGATTCAATGGAAACAGAGCGAAACGTTGGTGTTAGAGACAAGTTGGCATCATTTTTGCCGACCACGTTGCCAACTTAGCGACTAATTGAACAGTGCAGAAGTTGCTTTGCTGTAGCGCCACCTAGTGCGGAGCTGCATCAAAGAGGATAGCACAAAACCCTTCACCACAAAAAAATACATATACATGCCAATTTTTATAGTGATCGGTTGAATTGTGTTGGAGTGATGCTATTTCATACATACAAGCATCCAGTTATATATATATAAACAGTATTTAAACTATGATACACATTATGCAACTTCCTACTTATTAGAAATGATGATCATTTCCATATAAGTCAATTAGTAGTATATACAACGCGATTTTTTATGAAGATTTTCTGTAATATCCCAGTGAAACATCTAAGAAAGATAATTTTTATGAAGTTATTGTATGGAATAAATACTGCAATATAAAATTTAAGGGTTTTAGTTTATTATTTGATACAGCTTATTAAATTGTAGTAGTTAGCTGAAGTGCCTAGAATACAGTGATGGATCATAATATATGTTGGTTTTGCTTATCTTGCGTATTACGCCAAACTTGATAACTAAACTTAAAATGGAAATTCACGAACAAAATGAAAGTGGTATTTTCCCCTTTGTTTATATAAATCAGGGCTTTTCAACCTGGATCTACGAGGACCTTAGATGCCCAGAGAAGGTCTGATGTTGTTCATAATAAAAACATAAAATTAATCATTGAATCTTTATCACTGAAATTTGCTTATGCAGAAATCTAGAGCCATTAATTTTCTTAAGTACTTGTTGCTATTCAACAATGAATAGATAATGACAACGACTGCATATACTGAAAGTTGCATACATACTTTTCAAAAAAGTTTCCGAAACAGTCACATTATGCTAATCTCTAAACAGCTCCGTAGCTGGTATATTTATCTGGAGCAAAAGCCTTTTTTCTACAAGACGACTCCCTTTTCGATATACCTGCCGGGAAAAAAAGCTATTTGTTACGATATTGGCAAGAAAGAGCATTATTAGTTTTCCTTTTTTAAAAACTGTTCTTTCAATTGCTTTTCAAGACTTCTTTATGGCATTAAATTTGCACAGAGGGTTTTAACAGACGTTTTCCTGTTAGACTCCCTTCTTAAGGTATCCGACTGGTTGCGCAACTTTTTTTTAAAAAAACGAGATATGAAAATTTTTTTGTTATTTTTAGATTTGTTTAGTGCATTTTAAGAAAAATGTGCTAAAATTAAGAAGATAAAAAGAAATTATTATTACTAAAATGGAAAAAAAAGGTAAAAATTGACAAAAAATAGCATAAACGCGGCCCATTCTGCACCAAAGGTTTATAAACAAATTTTCAATTTTCAATCTTTTTTACAAAAACTAGAGCACTTTATCTCAGTTACTGTATGAAATTGCTTAAAAAGACAATGATTATATTCACATAAGGGACTGTAAATTTTGTAATAAAACAGGGATTGATAAATCTGAAGGTTAAAACAATTCTACTATTATACAGAACTTACAGATAAAATTTCAATTAATTATATTCAAAACTTTTTTAGCAATCGCTGACCCCGTTTGATTATTTTCAAAAAATCACATTTCGAGTAAAACGCGTTTTAAAGTGTGACATCTTGCTTAAAGTAATGGCATTTGCTTTTACTTATACACTTGTAGTTTTTGTTCCAGTAAACGGAAAATGATAAACTTGGTATTTTTATAAAGCTAATAAGATGGCCCATAAAATAAAATCATAAAAAAATTTGTCAATTTTTGGCAAAATTCACAGTTTTAGGGTAGTCGGATACCTTAAATTTTCTATCTTTACCTTTTTCTATTTTTATATATATCACATCATTAAATTATTGCTCAATTTATTTGCACTTCATTACATAGGGTGTTTCAAAAGAATCATCTGATTAAAAAAGTCATAATTTTAATCTGTTTCGATAAGTGCCGGTTTATCCATTGGGCGCTTGGGGTGAGCACCTAGGGGCCCGGATAAGCTGGGCTTAACCAGATTCTATGGTTATAAATTTCGATCCGCAAGTGCAAATGGGCCTGTCGATCTTCTGAACCCAGGGTCTGAAATGGTCTTCGATCGGCACTGGTTTCGATCCTGACATGTATAGATGAAAAAAGGGAAACATTAAATTTTACTCCGTTGTCAGCGGGTTGCGCTAACTCTTCCTTCGTCCTCCACTGTCGTCAGTGTTGTAACGTACATCCTCGTAACCCCCTCATCTCAGGGGCCCAAGATTCTAGGGGGTCCCAAAACCTGACGGATGCCAAGTACGTAAGTTCCGGCTTGGAGACCAGAACCTGACTTTGCAGTGTGTGCCCTAATTTTCTATGTTATGTCACTGACAATGGTGTTTGTCAAAATGGCGACAAAATAGTAGAATTGGTTTTGTGTTCTATGCTAAACGCAGTCTAAGATCATAAAATCAGTTCAGCGAGATCGTCATCGCTAATATCCCGATGTTGAACTTTCTATCGCTCACACCATTAAACAGTGGCGTAACGGAGAATAATAGCCCCCCCCCTTAAACTCATATTTTGAGCCCCAAGCCATGATACATACTTAGCTACAGTCAAGCTTTGGGCCCCTAGAGACCCTGGGTCCTATTCGCAATGCGGGGGTTGCGGAGATGTACATTACGCCACTGCCATTAAGTGATGATATAAACAAGTCAAAGATACGGGTTGTGTCTATAAAGGCCCTGCCCTTACTCGCCATGCAAGCGGGGAACAAAATTTCTGCAAAATTTGTTCTGGCATGTTTGGCGGAGACATTTATTTTTGAATCCATAAAAGGCCCCATTTGAAGAAACTCTTCAACAGATGATAAGAAATAGCGGTGAGGGGAGGGAAGAGTCCTGTGAATTCATCCTTCAAAATGTATTAGAAAATGACAATTTTCTTAGCATGCGCTTAAGGATCTGTGACCAAACACATTTCATCTATACAGCTAGGTATGTTAGAACCACTTGAAATAGATCAGGAGGAGAGCGCCTTGCTTGAAGGTAATATTTTTTGTGCCTTTTCTTGAAAAATGTTAGGTGTATGCCCCCCCTTATTCCAAAGAGACCACTTGTTTAGAATCCCATACCTCAATACGCTTCAAAAAGGTCTTTTCCAACAGCAGTTAGGATGACTTCATTTTACATCATGAAGGGGCGCCACTGTACTGAAACTTGGACGTTAGGGAATTTTGAGTAGTCGTATTTTTCAACGGTCACACGGGACGTAACAATTCTATTAAATATCATTGTGCTTCAAAATTGAGTACAATAAAAATCTTTTACCTTCAAAAGCAAATTAGAACAGTTTGAATTTTCTTTTTATTAATATTTTAAGTTTTAGATATTGAGTTAACATTATTCACATATTTTGAAATGAAGAACTTATATTTTCACTATATTTTGAATGAATTTTTACATTTATTATATCTTAGGTGGAAGAAGCATTAGAAATAACTTTCGATTACAACAACTTGAGGATTGATTTATTCTTTTTTTATGACGAAGGAAATCAAACATACGTTGTTGCCCACTTCTCGGAAAAATATTCATATGTTAAGTAAGTATATACTTTTTTTTTGCTAAATTCTCTATTTTAAAGATAAGCATCTTTTTTCTTTCATTCAATGATTAATAATAAAAAATAAGCAGAAAAGGAATTAAAATTTACTTTCTCAATTCACTTACTGACCTGAATATATTTTCAAAGATTTTTAGTACGGAATTAAATAAAGCTAAAAATTTTTCGGTACTTTTCCGTTTCGCCAGATCAAATCTCACCAAGTTGGCGTTACTGGCGACAATATACACATAAAAAATATTAATAAATATTAGTTCTCATTAGTTTTTCATCCATTTTTGATGTACAATGAAAAGGACGTAACTCACAAGAAAAACCACTACTTGTTTTGAAAATGTAGTGCTAAAAGGTTACCAGTGGGCGTCGATTGTATCATTTTTGGCGACATTATCGCCTGCGCCGGCGAAACAGAAAAATAACAAAATATCTATTTCTTCATGCTGTTCTCTATTCAGGTTAATTATTATCTAGAAGTAAACATTTGGTAGAATTATATTTTACTATACACTTTGGTGACTATTCTGAAAGTGCGCCAACAAGCGAGCGCCAATGTGCGATTTTAAAATTGGCGTTGTTGAAACATGAAAAAAAAAAAAGATTTCGTTGCATCTGAAAATCAATGACGATACTGTTGTTGATGAAAAGAAAACCACGGCAAGAAGAACAAGATATCAATCATTGGCATGGCCAAGTAATTTTAGCACGTTTTTCACATGTTTTATTTTACAATAATGCAACTAATGAAATTTTGACTAACAGAAAGTAGTACTATACTTTAAAAAAAAAAATTTTTTAATTTTAAAATTATTAAATTTAAATATGATTCGGTTTATCTAGGGCACAAATGCGACCAAATGCCGAAAACTCGAGGTCAATCGGTTAATTATTGGCTGAGAAAAAGGTACGACAAAATATGGAACGAAGACGAGGACAAAGACGAAATTTGCGTCCTAATAGCGTTTTTTTTTACACTACGTGTAAAACGCGCTAAAAAGTGGAACTCGCAAAAAGGTATATTTAAAAAGACCAAAATAAATGGGGAAAAAACAATGGCCTTTTTAAGAAAGTTACGCGATTTTTTTCCTCATTCTGACAACTAATGTTAAGCTCGTCTCCCCGAGGTTTCTTTACAAAACTGCCCTACTTTAATAGTAGAAAATTTATTATAAAGTTGTTCAGAAACTTAACTAAGGAAGTTAACTATTCTTTTTGTTTCTATATTTCAGAGTTATTTATCCGCCCTTTAGCCTGTGTTCTGCTGATCTTCTGGGCGAGAAGGTGCTAGTGCCTTGCGATACTAAGAAGATAATAACCACTGAATACGGACCCAATTGGACCGAAAGAGTAAGGGAGTGGGACTGGACATCGTCGTTTTACAATAAAGGACCAGAGATTCATTGGGATTCAGATAGAAAGAAGAAAGTCTATCAATTTTTCTAAAAATGAATCTGCCTGGGAGAGAAATTATCCCACTTTTTCAAAGACTATCATTCTCTTAATGAGCACTGCAGAATGAATCCTTTGTATGTGATAATTATTTTCGAGAAATTGACATTCTCTTATAATTGAGGATTTGTGGGTTAAATAATAACATTTCTCTTCTGCTACAGCTTTTGCCATCCCTGTTGCTGGTTTTTGTATTCATTGTAATTAGAATTTATTTTTGGTATTGGTTTGAGTTGTATTAGTATTTCAGTGCATTTTGATTGTGTTATTAATATATGCATTTATTAACATATGCATTTATCAAAATATTTAAGAATCAAAATATATAAGATGGAAAAATTAATTAGTTAAAATCAAAACATATATATATATATATAATATATATATATGAATAATAAATTATATTTAAAAAAAACTAAAACACACCCTTTTATAGTTAATGGAACTAATGTAGCGGTATCATCTACATAAGCCAGTAACAACCTCCGCACCATGGTGATCATTTTGGTGTAGTGGTTAAGATACTCGGCTTCCTGGTTCTATCCCTGCCGGATAAACGCGCCACTTCACTAAGTTGTAACTTAATCTTTTACTCGCCAAACCTGGAAATGGGATCTGAAATGAGTCGCCAGATGCGGGATGGGATCTGAAAATGGAAAATCGTTAATTCTGATGATCCTGATCTGGACAATGGATCAAAATTATAAAATTATTGTATTGCCATTGGTCCTGGACAAGTGAGCAAAATTTAGAAAAAATCTGACCTTTTAACGTGGGTAAAAATTGAGTTCAAAGAGTCCGTTACATACAAGTGAAGCTTATAAAAGGGTGTTAAAAACACTTCCTTCTCTCTTTCAGGTTTTTACAATAAATTTCCTGTAAAATACTATGGTTTGGCATAAATAGACTGCGAGGTGAAGAAGTACTAAATTCTTTATAAGAAATAATATCTACTTAGCTACTCATCATGTACAACCTGCATTTTACAGGAAACGGCTTAGCTCTCAATTAAAAAGCCTAAGCTAAAAATGTATTGTTTCATTTACGAAATAAATTAAACCTTAAATTGAGCAAATCAGTACACACCATTATTTTTTCAGCTCAAATTTGAATCAATATTTGAAAAATTAAATTATTGAAAAAGGATATCCTTATTTATACTATTTATATATGACTTTATTAAATTTTAATTCAAAAATCAAATATTTATAACACGCAATTCTGAATTCAATTAATACCTACTTTCTAAGTTATTAACATAAATTTTTCCTTTAATTTTTTTTTAATTGATGATTTTCTTTATTCGTAACGCTATTAAACAAAAAGGAAAGTTTTATCAAGATATTGTTTATACATATATATATTTTAAGAATTAAAGAAAATTTCTTTTGGCAGAAGCGGAAACTGTTTATATGTATTGCTTACTTAGACATAAGATAAGCGTAATTTGAAACTTAAATAAATTAGGTGACTGTGTTTTATTTTAGTATAAATTCATATATCTGTACTCTAATTTTTTTTTTAAAAAAAGATTCCAGAAAGCTATTTTTAAATCTTACAAAAAACGAAGAAAAAGAATTTGGCATCAAATAAAGAATATTATACAATGTAAATTTCCTGTTAGAATTAACTCGTTTTGTTGCAATTTTTTTTTATATGTCTCTATTACTGTACTTACTTTTACTTTATATTATTCAATCAAGTATTGGCAAGTACAACTTTTATTTCTTTCCTGTAGTTTGTCATTTATATTTAAGTTACGCTTTTGATATTTTATCTAGGAACATGATTTATGCGAAAGCAATATCTTTCATTAAACCCAAATATATTTGGAAATTCTTTTCCAAGGCATTTTTCATCGAACTCTTTGGTTAACTTTCATTTCTAAGGAATTCTCGAATTTCACTTATTTGACGATTCTAGCTTTCTATTAAATTGTTCTAAGAATAAAATAACTAAAATTAAATAAATTTAAACTTTTAAAAAATCAATAATAACATGTACTTATGGTGTAATATCATTTATGATATTTTCACTGAGAAAAACTATATTTTATATTCTTGTATAATTTTTCTTTGCATCTTTTTCTAGCTATTTTTATAAATAATAATTGGATTTGAAAATCATCGATGTTGTAAAAATCGTCTGTGCCTTATTATATTTTGTCTTAAAAAATATCGTTTTGCCGATCAAAAAATTTAAATGCATGTTATTTGATACAAGCAATTTTGCAAGTGTTTATCTGGCAATGATACTGTATTCTATTTCTCAGGTTTAGAAGTAATTCAGTTGTGTTCTTGATATCGAAGAGACAGTAGTGTTAAGGTTGTGTTTCGACTAGTATTTGATATTATTTGAATTACCATTATGCCATATGCAAAAGGTAGATAATATTTCACTATTTTTTAAACGTACTTTATCTATTAAAATATGCATTCAGAATTTTACTTGACGTCCGCGTATTTGTTTTTATGAATTTTGATTTCGAATATATATTTTGAGACCGATTAGTTGAGTTCTATTATTTTTCTCTACAAGTGCTGACATATAATATAAATCTAGGAATTGCTTTTAGAATTCTAAAACTAAAACCCCAAGAATCTTGTAAAAGAAAACACATTAGGAATGTTTTAGCACTGTACTGAAAAATCTTTAAATAATATACAAAATTTTATTGATTTGTATTGAGTATAAATTTTAAAAAATTTTATCGGTTTCAAATGGCTGCTTTTTATAAAACGCGCAGTGCTTTATTTTATCTTAAATTCTATTTGAGATAACTGTTTTCAACATAAAAACGGTGGTGTGTGCATTTCATGTTCTGCAAAAGTATAAAGGCATTGCAATAACTTATTTGCAAATATTTAATGTTAAAAATACTGGCAAAAAGACGTTTTTTTTTATGCTATTGAAAAAAAAAATTCTTTTCATTTTATTAGAATGTATGTTTTCGTATCTGTGTAAAAAAGATGTTCATATATTCATCAAAATGCCGCCCATCCGGTATAGTGGTCAGTGAAGCTGACTGCGGTGCCGCAGGGACTGGGTTCGAATCCCGGAGAAGAGGCATGGATGTTTGTGTTGTAATCCTTTCTTCTGTCTGTGTTGTTTACCCCCGTGTTATACGTTGATGGTGCACGGGGTTTTTAAATGTTAAAAAAAAATATTCATCAAAATAGAGAAAATCCAAACTCCCATTCAAACTATTTAAAACATTGTTTCTTAAAAATTCTCAGGTATATATCTAGATCAGTTTAAACTCTCGGCCTTTATAAATTGCATTTCAATAGAAGACTAACAAAAGTTTGAAAGTAGTTTTACTTAATAAGAATAATTAAAAATATATAAAAAAGTGTCCAAAAAAATGTACACTAATGAAAACTCAAGTGTTTGATGGCATAATTTTTATTTTTTGCATTATTATTTTTTTTTTTGGTTATAAACATTACCAAGGAATGATTTAAGTGGTTTGATAAGTATAGTTTGAGACCTTTTTAGATTCTTCAAAAAGAGAAACCGGGATGTAGTCCAACTGATTAACTTATTAAAAAATTACTAATTCGGACTTAATTAAAGAAATTAGAAGATTATAACTCTCAGTGGTGCAACAGCCCATGAGGGCCAAGGCCTACTGTGCCCATCTCAGTATACGTGACCATTGGGTACATGAGCAGATGTTCCGATCAGGTGGTCAGCCTGAAGCGAAACCCCCCAGTGTTTAGTCCCCAAGTAAGCTTGGTTCTCTTTTTATCGACCCACTGATGGGATGAAAGGCTGTGTCAACCTTGCCCAGCCCGGGGTTTGAGCCTCGGTCCTGTGGTGTGGAAGCGCGATGCACTAACCATTCAGCCACTGGGCTTCCAGAAGAATATAACAGAAGTAATAGTGAAGGGACTCGAGATGCCAAAAAGTTATAGAAACGAAAAAAACATTTTTTAACTGAAAGGAATACTTTAAGGTATCCGAACACGTGGAAAATGACCAAATCAAGACATATTTTGTTTTTATTTTATTAAAAAAAGTTATCTTTTGACTTGACAAAACATACTTTGTTTTGCTTCCGCACTACCTAGAGGCCAAGTTACAATCCATTTTATAAATTTAGAAAAACCGGAAGTAGGTTTTTGATCTACCAGAAGTGGGTATTTAAATGGCTCAAAATCTATCAGGCGAATCTGATAACTCAAAACATTACGAATGTATTTCTATAAAACTTTTTGAACCTGATATTTATGTTATTTTCTAGAGAATGTACTAAAATATTTCTTATTATATGAATACTTTTTGAGTTATGGCATGTTATTTAAATAATGGTCTCATGTAAAATGTAACATTTCTTATAATGTTTACTCAATAAGTTCTAAAATTTTCAAGTTTTAATAAAAAATTAAAATTTTGGTACATTTTCTAGATAAATGGAACTGATTTGTTTTAGGGACACTTTTCCTAATATATGTTTATTATTTTTTCTCTAACTGCTTTCAAGTTTTTCAAAAATATTGCTAAAATTTCACTTATAATTGTGATTTTTGTAAAATTCAGGTAATTTATTTTAAATTTTGATAGTTTAATTGTAATATTTATTGGTATTAAGTCCTAAAAGAGCATTTATAATTTCTTAGAATGCTATTTTGTTAAAAAGTACTCCGAACGTGTTCGCATACCTTAAGCAACGTCAAAATCATTGACAACTGATATTAAGCAAATCGAACAATATTTAAATGATCAAAGGGTTTTTTATGTTGGGTGTTCTTAGTACTTTTCAACTATATGTTTTCTTAATTACAATTAGTAGTACACTCAAAAAGATTCATCTTAAAATATGGTATATCATCCTATATGTACCGCACTAAAATAAGATACCAGCTAGGTCTGCAATGGTAAAACGCCAATCCGCGCACCCCCATTAGAAATAAATATCTTAAAACTTTCGAACATTACTGAACAACATTAAATGAAATGTTTTTTTTTTCTAAAAGTTTAAAGTGTTTCTTGCTATTTAGATTGTGGTTTAAATTCACAATAATTCCAAATCATATATATTTTTTATGTAATGTAAATAAAATACATGAATTGTTGATTAATTTAATAATATATGTTCAAATGGGTATTTCAAGGTAAAAAAATTAAATGTTTTTTAAAAATATAATAATGAAACTGAATCAAAATGTTTAGATTGTTCTTTTTTATCCTAATGTTATTCCGGAGGTATATATTTACAAAAGTTATTTTTATGCTTAAGCATAATTTTAAATTATCAGAAACATTGTTTTAAATCAATCACAAAAAACAATGAAATATATATTGGAAAAACCATTAAAATTTTTTTTTAATAAAAAAAGTTTGAGTAATAATAAAAGTTAGTGCGTTACATAAATAACTGAAATCATTCTTATTGAAGTTGCAGCTGCCCCTTCCCCTCCCACGCAAGATCCGAGCAAAGAGTTCTGTACTTTAAGATTACGATTCGAACCCGGCATGATATTTGGAGTAGTCTAGATGATGCAAATAAAACACAAACACCCAACTAACCATTTATTAATTATTTGTCTAACTTACAGTGTGAGGGGGAAAGGAATTAAACCATTTTATTTTAAATAATCAAAATGCACTTAATCTATCATCATTAAACGAATTATTGGGTCTCTGAAAATGATCTTACGAAGCTTCTCATCATAACAGACTAATTGGATCCGAACAAAAGTGAAACTAGGTCTCATTAGGGGAATTGTTTTAATCTATATATATAAAGGAGAAAAGCGACTCACTCACTGACTGACTGACTGACTGACTGACTGATTGACTGACTGACTGACTGACTGACTAATCACGATATCTCCGGAACTATTCAACCTACAGACTTGAAATTTGGTAGACATGTTCCTTTCATAGAGTAGACGTCAGCTAAGAACGGATTTTCCGAAATTCGAAACGCAAAGGGCGTTAAGGGGGTTAAGGGGCGTTATAAATAATTGCTTCCATGTTTAAACTACTTGATGTACAATCTTGAAATTGGGTAAGCAGATTCCTTTCAGAGAGTAGAGATCCGGTACAAAATGAGTTTGCTGAAAATCGACCCCCAAGTGGCGTTGCAGGGCTTAGGGGGCGTTATAGATAATTATTTCCATTTTTAAACTATTTGACGCACTGTCTTTAAATTTGATAAAAAGATTTATTTAACAGAGTCAGCTATAAGAAGGTTTTGTGAAAACAGACTTCTAAGTGGCGTTGCGGGTATAAGTGGCGTAATAGATAAATATATCCGTTTTTAAACTACTTCAACTACCTGCTTGAAAATTGGTAGGTAAGTTTCTTTCCTGGAGTAAATATCCGCTACAAAACAGACTTGGGGGGAATTGACCCCCTAGGGGTGTTGCGGGGGTGGAGGTTTAAGGGGCGTTTTAAATTCCGATTTTTAAGTTATTCGACGTACAGTCTTGAAACTTAGTAAGCAGATTCCTCTCATAGGGTAGAGATACGCTACAAAATGGGTTTCGTGAAAATTGCCCCCAAGTGGCGTTGCGGAACTTAAGGGGCGTTACAGATAATTACTTCCATTTTTAAACTATTAGACGCACAGTCTTTATATTTGATAAATAGATTTATTTAATAGAGTCAGCTATAAGAAGGTTTTGTGAAAACAGACTTCTAAGTGGCGTTGCGGGGTATAAGTGGCGTAATAGATAAATATTTTCGTTTTTAAGCTACTTGACCTAGCTGCTTGAAAATTGGTAGAAATGTTTCTTTCATGGAGTAAATATCCGCTACAAAACGGGTTTGGAGAAAATTGACCCCAGGGGGTGTTGCGGGGGTTAAGGGCAGATATAAATAATTATTTCTTTTTTTAAACTATTAGACTGACAGTCTTGAAATTTGGTTAGCAGATTCCTCTCATAGGATAGAAATACACTGCAAAATGTGTTTTGTGAAAATCGACCCCTAGGTGGTGTTGCGGGGGTTCAAGGGGCGTTATGATATTTTTTTTGCATTTTTAATTAATTGGACGCACAGTCTTCAAATTTTGCTAAGCAGATTCCTTTCATAGAGTGCAATTCCCCTACAAAATGGGTTTTGCGAAAACAGACCCAGAAGTGGCGTTGCGGGGCTCAAGTGGCGTTATAGACAATTATGCCATTTTTAAACTGTTAGACGTACAGTCTTGAAATTTGATAAGCAGATTCCTTTCGTAAAGCAGAGAACCGCTACAAAATGGGTTTCGCGAATATCAACTACTAAGTTTAATTTCGGGAGATTAAGAGGCGTAATCGATAAATATTTCCATTTTAAACTACTTGATCATCCTGCTTGAAAATTGGTAGGTATGTTCCTTTCATGAAATAGAGTTCCTCTAACAAAGAGTAAAATGAAAATTGACTCCAAAGATGTTTGCGTGGGGTCAAGAGGAGTTACAGAAAAAAATTCCTGTTTTTAATTGTTAGACCCATATACTTGAAATTTGTTAAGCATGTTTCTTTTGTTGAATAGGGATCCACTAAGAATAAATTTTAAGCAAATCAAGTTCTGGGGGGTTGCTGGGGTTACTAGGACGTATTGACAAAAAAAAATTACTTTTTTCGAGCTACGAGGACTATAATAATGAAATTTGGTTTGCATTTTTCTTTGTTGAATTGAAATCCGCTAAGAGCGGTAATTTTGGAAAACGGCTCTCAACGGGATTACGGGGATATTTATAGTAAAACTTTTGCTTTTTTCTGTTAGATTTAGACTTGAAATTTGGCTTGCATGTTCAATTTACGGAGTAGAGATCCACCGAAAATTGGTTTTGTGGGAATCCACTTGGTTTTTGAGTTACGAAAAGCAAACATCATTCTATGCTTCAATTTTAGAGATTTTTAGAAAATACAAATTAGATGAGTTCTGCCCTTTTTTTTTATCAACAGGTGACAGTTACAGGTATAAGTATATTTTTCAATTCAATCGAATTCTTAATGCTAGACTTAGATATCAATAATTTATACATATATATAAGCAGTAAAAATTTATAAAACATCATGAAATACCCAGCGAAGCGGGCGGGTAACAGCTAGTAGTAGATAAATGTTTAGGTCTAGACAAGGAATTGCGCTATATCTAGCTGACAGATTATTAATCATCTCGCTTCGGCTCAGTGTAAATAGTATCCAACTCTGTGGCTGTTTGAATGTCATCTAACTGTCTGTAAACCCACTTATACTTTGCTTTATACATAGTAGACACCGCCCCCCCCCTCAATAACACGAGCTCGTTAAAAACAAGATATCAATCATTGGCATGGCCAAGTAATTTTAGCGCGTTTTTCACATGTTGTATTTTACAATAATGCAACTAATGAACTTTTTACAAACAGAAAGTAGTACTGTACCACTCCTCTAAATGTACTACTATTGAGCTGAAAAGAAATAATGACACAAATCTGTATCAGCACTATAAAAAAAGCAAAAAAAAATAAATTTTTTTTTACAGAAGCTACAAAAGCCCGGACAAGGTGACTTAACTCCTTGTCTAGGCATAAAACTCGCTTCTATGTATTTATTCTTTTAAGTTTAGCAAGGAAAAGTATATACAATTAATAATAACTTTACTACATTACTTAAAGTTTATTTAGCTTAACTAACAAAGGCTTATGGAATGAAAATAATGACTCGTATACGTAAACACTGATGGTGTAGTCAGTCAATTTTCCAAAGATTGCATCGATAGTGGTGCCAGAATCAGTTGCTGGGGTTCAGGTGGTGATAGCATGTCGAGGTCAAATTCCGTTTTCAAATACGTTCTTAATGTACCGTTTGCATTAGTCAAATCTTTGTCATTGAAATCTCCGCACAAGATCACATTTGAACAAGTAAACCAGATGGCGTGCTGATATAAAAAGTTTTCGAAGAATTCCCAGTCAGATTTTGGATTGCGAGAAAAATTGATTATCATTATTGTGAAGAATTCCTCCAAAAAATGCAGGTAGATTTTTTTAAAAAAACTTTTTGCAAACAATAAATTTACTAGGTAAAATTTGAGAAAATTTCGCTATAAACTAGCGAAATTCGGGAAAACTATGAGAAAATTTAAGTATGATTCAGTTCATCTAGAGCACAAATGCGATCCAATGCCGAAAACCTGAGGTGAATTGGTTGCTTATTGGCTGAGAAAAAGGTACGACAAAATGTGGAACGAAGACGATATTTACGTCCCAATAGCGCTTTTGTTCCGCTACGTGAAAAACGCGCTAAAAATGTAATTGCGTTCATACAACATACGGTAAATGAATGAGAAAGAAACTGCGATTTTATTACGTTTAGCTTCAATAGTCAATATAACTTTTGGCTGATACTCAAATATCAGGGATACTCCATTTTTAGAAAGGATAATCTCGATTTGTTTCTAATTGTAATTGTGTTACATGCATATTAAACGTGCCTAAAAAGACTTTTAGGTGGATTGATTGATTTTATTCAACTTAATTTCAGTGGGGAGGGAAGTTTTATAGGAAAAATAATTTGAGAAGTTAAACCCACTTTTATATAGAGGAAATATATGTCTCAGGTATATATGTTACCGGCAAAGTATGAAATGCCGGCATTCTATACCATTCTGGACGTTTTTAGGCAAAGTATGAAATATGGGATTCATTACATACTTTGCCTAGGCATTGTATAGAATGCCTGAAGCTATTTAGGCAAAGTATGAAAGAAGGTCATGATAAGGATATTATATCAAAGACTTACATTCCTAAAAGTACAAATGTTATTCTGACAAAATAATAAGACCGCCATCAAAAAAATTTTTTAATAAATTGTGATTTCGCATATACTTGTATTCAAATTCCTTCAGTAGTTCCAAGTAGATAGAAACCGTCCTATTTCCCACTCATTACAAGTGCCAATTTATTGGCATTCAGAAAAAAAATCAATTTTTACTACAATACATTTTTTAAATAATTTTCTGTTTTTTCTGGTAAGGTTCACAAAGGTGGATGAACAAGTTCAATATCATAACGTGTAACATTTTTGTATTTGGTTGAAAGTTCTTTCAGAATTCTATCACGTCCCTAGAATTCGGAATATAATATTGCTCTTGGCAAATTAAATTCCTATAACAAGTTCACATCGTCAGAGCTCAGGTACCTTCCTCTGGGAAGGAAACTGGGTGTCAAAATTACAAAAAGTAATGCACAACTAACAGATTCCGAGCCTGAGACACGAGTTAAAAGTTTTTTTCCTTTCCAATTGACAATATTCGAAACGAATCTGAGATGTATTTCATACTTTGCCAGTTTCTCATTAGGCATTCTATAGAATGCTTAGGCAATGTGTGAAATAGGAATCATTTCATACATTGCCGGCTAGATTTAGGCATTCTATAGAATGCCGGATTTCAAACTTTGACGGTAACATATACATACATACTATCAATTTAAGCTGTGTTTAAAGTAAAGTATTTTTATAACCTAAGTTACTCGTACAACACGGATTCATATAACACGGAACATACAAGAATTATCAAAATAATGATAATATCTTAGATTTATAAAGAATCATTTGTTAGTGTGGTGTAGAACTGCCTTTTACATGTAATACAGTTTGGATTCGCCTAGGAATTAATTCATACGAGGGATGAATAGTGTTTTGAAGAATATTGCTAGAAGATATTGTGAGATGGCAGTGGAGAATAACCATTCCGTATTGAACGCTCTAAAACAGATCATAACGATTCAATTATATTGAGGTGGGGTGATTGTGCTGGCCAAGGTAGATATTTAACTTCAGCCTCGTGTTTATCAAACCATGGTTGGACAAGTCCCGCTGCATTATAATCCTCCAAAATTCCATCTCCCACATGCAACTAAGTTTGCATCATAGGATGGACCTGGTCAGCTAAAATTTCTCTATGTTTCTCCCCAGTGATTCTTCCTTTCAGAGTTACGATTGGTTCAGCAGAAAGTCTCGACAAGGCTACCCATATCATGACGCATCCACCTCCATGCTTGACCGCTGGAAGGATACAATCGCCGTTATACGATTGTGCAAGTATCCTCCAAACGTGCACCCGTCCTGTTGTAAGGAATAGTGTGAAAGACGATTCGTCAGACTATATTACTCCCTTCCACTTTTCAACCCACCAGGTTTTGTGAGTGTGACACCATTGTAGACGACATTTGGTGTTAACGTCTGTGACAAGTGGCTTTGGAATTGCTGTTCTGTTGTAAATCCTCTATAAATGACGATGCCTGTAACTGTAATCATTGACACAAAAGAATCCAGATGCTGATTGAGCGTTACGGTCACTTTTTTTCTTCAGTCGTTTGCTTTTTAGAAAATACAATCCTCTTCAATATCCGTCGGTCTCTCTCCCTGAGTTTCTCTTTCCTTCACTATTTGGTTTTGCCGAGTTTGGCTTGCCATGTTGTTTGTATGTTGTTTTGACTTAAGACACCGTACCTCTGATAATGCTTAAAAGTTGGGATGTTTTGGACTCACTAGTTGGATAGGCTCCTACAATTTGGCGTCTTTGAAAATCTGAGAGGTCCAACATTTTATTCTTTAAAAAAAGGCCAAGACTTACAGAACTTCAATAAAGCTCTACCATACTATTATAATATATACATTTCTATTTATAAGAAAAGCTGGTAGCTATTATTATATTTTAAAGTTGAGGATCCCCGGAAATGGAAGGCCGACCAAAAATCCAAGCAGAAGGAGCCGAGTCGTCTCATCTGGAAGTTCCTATATTGATGAATGTGATGGATTGGCCTAAGAAACCAAGAGCCTTGGAAAGCCATGGGAAACCCTTGCCACTGTGAGTCCAATCCCGTGGCACATGGAGAGAGCCGAAGCTGTTGCCCGCTTTCGCTTAACCACTGGAGATGACGTTTTGGGAGTATACCTCCACTGGCTTGGACTCCACTGCCCGCTCTGCATCCAGGCCAGGATAGATGGCGACAACCTATTTCAATACACTGGACTCAATGACTACTAATGACGACGTCGTCAGACGGTACTGGGAGGCTCGGCCAAAGGCCGAGAAGACAAGGTAAGCCAAACGCGTCAAGAAGCCAAACACGGGCGTGGGATAAGTAATAAATATTTTGAGGCTTCGGAAGCGAATTCAAAATTTCACTTTTAATCATAAATTTTCCATTATTTTGATAACCACCAATATTTACCGTGTTATGGTTGGATGAGTGAGGTTTACTGCACTAAAACTCATCTACATATCACGTTATCTTTGTTATCAGACGCCAGGTAAACGTTCATGAAACTTTGAGGAAAACAAACCCAAGTTAGTTCTGACAGGGAAAACACACGAGATATTCTTTATCAAAGTTTATAAAGATAAAACAAAAATAAGAGAATTCAAATATTTTGAGTGCGATATGTCCCGTAATTTATATGAATTAGGAAATTAATATACTTTAAATGTCTGCATTTATGTTGGTTAAGAAAACCACTTCAGTAGTTTAATCAAAAATCGAAATTTTCCCTAAAATGATAATTGTACTTGTGGGGATATTAAGAATGTTATTTCAAAACATATATTTGCATTTTTTGACCAATTAGAGTGGATTTTCGAATTAATGTTGTCATGGCTGAATGCTATCCCTTACACTACCATCTCCCTGTCTATTTGCAAATACTACTGGATGTGTAGGCGGACTTAAATGATCAAAAGACATAATTGCTAATTAAATAGATTTATTGATTCTAATTAACACAAATGGTTAGAAACACACAATTCAAATTTAAGAGAAACAAATTAGAGTGGAGTACGAAAAGTGGAATTACTACTAGCAGACTATTCAGAATATCAACTAAATCTTGGAAAGCCTAAACACGCACAATTACAGCTACGCCACGTACGAATATTCGCGATATCTTAAATTAAATCACTGACCTTATCTTTTACATCGGCTGTTCCTTCGTGATGATTTCTGCCTTTTTACTAGTTGGGGAAATGGGTGAAGGATCCACACTCTGTAACAAGGATTTTTACAATCTTCAATCAGCTTCTCCTCGCGTAGCTCCACACGTAACCGCTATCTACGAATGTCAACAACTGCGTGCTGACCCTCTCGATCTTTAATTCACTTAACTTCACTCTTCTATCTCTTCACTTTACTTAACTGTTTTAACTCGCGAAACCCGAACTTATATAATATATCTTATTTGCATAAATCACGCTTGGCTCTCGGTGAAGATTGGTTGAAATAAAGAAATTATTTTACAGAAAATAGAGGAGGTTAGTCGAAGACCGTATAGATCCGTCACCATGTTATTTGCATAATAATAAGGGTACTTTTTTACGTAGGAAATATATTTTTCAAGTCATAATATATTATTGAAATAAATGCGAAGGTGTGTTTCGAATTAACTTATTAAAACCGTGTTTATTTACTCATAAATTCCGAGGAATTAGTTTCATAATCTACTTAGAAATAATCAGACTTAAATTTAAAATTAGCTAAGTTATTTTTAAATTAATTTGTTTAGTAATACATTTTACTTATAAATACATGCATAGTAAAAAGAAATCAGAATTTCTAAACAATACGTTAGAGCATTCAGACACTCATGGCTTGCTTAGCAAAATGGTCGTAATTTGTTTTATCTTTCCACATCTGATCTCTCTTACTCAATGAAACGTTATAAAATATTTGAATGTTTTTAAATTTTTAAAAGTTTAGACTTTTTTTCAATAATAATCCAGCAAAAGTAAAGTATGACATTTGTGACGGATCTATACGGTCTTTTGATTAACCTCCTCTATTTTCTGTAAAATAATTTATTTATTTCAACCAATCTTCACCGAGACCAAGCGTGATTTATGCAAATAAGATATATTATATAAGTTCGGGTTTCGCGAGTTAAAAAGGGTTAAGTAGAGGGAAGAGATAGAAGAGTGAAGTTAAGTGAATTAAAGATTGAGAGGTCAGCACGCAGTTGTTGACATTCGTAGATATCGGTTACGTGTGGAGATACGCGAGGAGAAGCTGATTGAAGATTGCAAAAATCCTTGTTACAGAGTGTGGATCCTTCACCCATTCCTCAGCTAGTAAAAAGGCAGAAATCATCAAGGAGGAACAGCCGATGTAAAAGATAAAGTCACTGATTTAATTTAAGATATTGCGAATATTCGTACGTAATTGTGCGTGTTTAGGCTTTCCTAGATGCAGTTGCTATTCTGTTATTCCGCTAGTAGTAATTTCCCTTTTCGTACTCCACTCTAATTTGTTTCTCTTAAATTTGAATTGTGTGTTTCTAACTATTGGTGTTAATTAGAATCAATAAATCTAGTTGGTTTGCAAGTATGTCTTTTGATCATTTAGGTCCGCCTACACATCCAGTAGTAGTTGCAAATAGACAGGGAGATGGTAGTGTAAGGGGTGGCATTCAGCCACGACACATTCCCTATCAAATTAGACGGTACTCATCTTATAATCTGGAAGAATTAAAAAGTACGTTAATTCTTACAACTATGACATTAAAACTTTTAATCTATTTAATTTTGAGTATATATTTGGGTTTATTTTATACTTTTTTTACTAATAATACTAGTTTCTCCAATTTAAAACTAAATCCTAATAAATTTTCATAGTCTTTCATACAGTTTTCTTTAGTAGAAATTTTTTTTCTTTGAAATAATTTTCTCCCTTAACTATAAATCTATCGTTGACTAATTTACTAACTAAAGATGACTATCAAAGTCTCACATAACCATCTGAGGTTTATTTGAGTTTCAAAGGTATAAAAAGGGATTATTAGTGCAAACAACACTGCACGTGACCACAAATGGTATATCCTCCAAACATTTCTTGACTCTGTATAAATTTTTATTAAACATACGCAGACGAAATTTATTTGTTATTTTATTTATCCTTTATGTCTATAAGAAACTGCAATAAAATCGAAAGAAAAGTAGTAAAAGATAACATTTCATCACACATTGTGAGTTATTTCTCGCAATAAATTCGTAAAGCTGCTATATAAACACAAATTAACAACCTAAAGAATGGTGTCGCTCTGATTTCATTGAGCAAACACAATGGAAGGCCGATAAAATGATTTTAACTAGTCTCAGACACTAAATTCTGTCATATAATTGGTTTCTTTAAAGAATAAAAGATGATTATGAATAAAGCAAACTTATATATATTGTGCAATAATCCCATTGTTATAAGTGGCATAAAATTTTTTTAAATTATGAAAATAAAAATAGGAGGAATTTATATGAAAAAATTACAAATTTAAATAGAGTTTTCTGTCTAGTTGGAAACAAAAGTGATTATATATATTCTTATTTAAAAAAATGTAAATTTTTTGCTTAAATTTGTAAAATTTACAAAGGGAAATATTTTATACTTGAATAAAATTTTTGTTTTAAAACATTAAATACGCGTTAAACATTTATTATATATAAAAATATTTTTAAAATGTACTTCATGAAATAATTTTCTGAAAATGTGGAGAAATATTGTAAAATTTATTTTAATTTCTCTTTAAATATTTCGTTTTAAAAAGGATGCCGAATTTTGAAGAGAAACATTAAAAATCTAAGTATACATTTAAAAAACGAAATTTTGAAAAAAGTTAATTATTTTACTAAAGTTATAGGTTAATAAATACAGCATAAAAAATTCTTCATTTCCCGGTAAAATGAAAGTTATTTTTATTAAATAACTGATTTTGTAATACAGCGAGGAATAATAAAAGCAAATTTCTAAAAAAGGTATAGAATTTGCCTAACAAACGATACGAATCGAGTAGTTAAAGAAAAAGTAAATTGAGCTTTAAAGAGCGTATTTCAAAAGAAATGAATCATTTAAATATTTGAATTTTTTTATACATACAGAAATATCTTTGTGACGGATCTATCCCCGACTATATTAACTCCTTGGAGACTCTTCTGGGGAAAAATAATTTAATCCAACCAACTTTCGCCGACCAAGAAAGCGTGGTTATGTAAATGAAGTATATTATATAAATCTGTTTTCGTGGTTTGTGAGTTGGAACGTTGGAGTTGGCAAGTAGGAGTTAGCAAAGAGTCTGCGAGTTAGTTTGTTAGTTGAAGATTGAAACACAGAGTGGAATTATTAAGACGTTTTGGAGTTGTCCTGGAAAACGGATTACACCAGTGGATCCAACGACATTGATCAATCCCGATAAAGATCACCTGCAAGATTCCAGTGTAGGATCCGATGCATAAAAAGTACAGGTATCGTGAGCTTGATTAATTAGAAGTTAGCTTTTTAGTGTGCGACGTAGTTTATATTAGAGCGTATTTAAGCTATCTTAGATTCAGTTGAGGGTCCGTAGTAGTATCTCCGTGTTATAGAATCTCACCTCCGCGCTCTATTTAATCACCTACCTTCATTAGATTGTTATTGTATCTGATTGATATTTTGGTAATAATAAATTAATTAGATTGAAATCATGTCTGTCGATCATTCAGTTTCTCCCACACACCTAGCCGGGTTTACAGGTAGACAAGGGGTTTCAGAGTCAGGCAGGAACTAACAGGTATTGCATCTTGACTTCAGAGAATTCGGAGAAACACGGTTTTCAAATCTCGTCGGTGTGTTTTTGTTTGAAGAAAAAAAACTTTAAATGGTGTCTGGAAAAAACTGAGTGGCTCTTTGTCTTCTTTTTTTACAATTTATTTTCATCACTGAAACTTAGGAAGAATCAGCTTTAGAGATTGATATAATTCGTAAAGGTGATTGAAATTGTTGTCGGTCTTGTCAGGCAAATAAATTTAGAAGTGGATAGTGATGACGTTTAAGAACTGCTTGATTCCAAGAATCGGAGGCTGACAGGCTCATAGAAATGCATGAGCAAGATCAAGACATATTGAAAACCTTGAGTCCTTAGACCCAGTTCAATCAAAAGATCAAATGGTGGTTGGGAATTTGACAGAAAGGCCTCAGTTTAATTGAAAAAGGGTTACAAATCTTATAAAATGTAAACTCTAAGGTTGAGCGCATTTATTTTTCAACAATTAAGGAGTAAAATAATTATTGGATTGTTTCGTGGAAATTTTGTCGGATAAAAAAAATCTTTGCGAAGGAAGAGTATTTTGTTAGATTTTATAAAACCTTCTACTTCAAAATAAATTCGGTTTGCAATTTTGTATTTGTGACGGGTTCAAATCTCATTTCAAAATTTTGAAGATTTTACTTTACATTTCCCCCCTAAATTATTGTTTTCTTTCATCTCCGGTCATAGCTTAAAATAATTACTATATGTATTTATATGCGAAATTATACCCAGACTTACACGAATTCGATTTACGTGGTTATATCACTCAGTCCCACCTATCTTAAAAATTTGGGGGTATTACCGTATATTTATTATTTAATTGTATTATTAAAATTTGGGGGGGTATTACCGTATATTTATTATTTAATTGTATTATAAGAATTTGGATTATTAAGGGAATATAAAAGCTTTTCCTTAATTAAGGCTTAAAGTATTACAGCAATGTCGTTGCCTTTATAATATATTTTCATCCACCGAAAAACATTAATTTAATAATAATTGATCATACTGTCACAATGCACTTTGCATGAATTAAAATTTATCCTGGCAATCTTTTTTAAGAATATCAGAGAAGCCTTATAGAATTACCCCCTTTTTTCCTTTTTTGTGTTACTTATATACACATTTAGGTTTTTTTTTATTTTAAAGGCGAAAGGAATAGAAGCCTCAAAAGAAAAAGAATTCCCTTCGCAAGGAAATCATTTTTCACACCTCAAAACAATTTCTGCAATCCAACTGAACAATACCTTCATAACAATCATCATAATACATTTGGATGAAGTTATTTATTTTTCTTGAAAACGAACGGGGAATTTTTTTTTGTTGGTCATTTATTTTCCTTTGAAAAAAAGGAGAAGTATTTCAGTGGCTTAGAAACTTTTGTTTTCGGAAAATACTTTTAAAAAAACACCGCATTCTTTCTCGGATTGTTTTGGTGAAGACGGATGGCGCGATAATTCCGTTTTCAAACGGGTTTATTAAAACCCCAGGCCATGATAGGTGGGATTACTTAAAAGAGAAAAAAGAACTGTTTTGTGATAAACATCAATGTAATATATATTTAAACTCTTCTACAGTTGTTTCTAAAAAGAATATTGTGATGAAAATGAGCCGAAAAGAAAACAAATAAAGGAAAGTAAATGATATTTGTAAAAGTTATTTTAAGAGTTCATAAATAATGATGTCTTCAGCATAGTTTTTACGTTAAATCTATCAAGAAATATAAAAAAAAATTTAAGGAAACTACTAAGAACTCTGTTAATATTTCCTAGAATGTATGTGTGAGTGTGTGTGAGTATATATATATATAAAAATAAATTAAAAATCTGAAAAGAGACAAAAATTCCAACAAAAATGATAAGATATATAATACGTGGTAAAAAGATTCTAAAACTTGCTTTTTACAGACTTAATACCGTAGCATAATGTTCTTGTTCATCTAAAACTATGATATCAGTTAATTTACTTGTTGAACTTCAAACATCCAAACTAAAATAAATGAATCAAATTACCCAATCTAAACTTATATCTACAACAAGTATCTTTTTATTTGCTTTATACTTATTTATTAATTTTTTTAAAAAAAATGATGCAAGTCGAAGTTTTTGTTATATTTCATTAAACCAAAAAGGTCCAAATCCTTTTGCATTCTCTTAGTACGATTCGTATGGAATGAATATATCTCTAAATGCTTTACGAAAAGATTCCACAATTTTCTCAAATAAACCCATTTTTTACACGATCTTTTTGAAATAACTCTGCCTAATATCAAGTCACGTATTTTTTTATTTTTTGCATGGCTAAAATTTTCTATTTCGACTTTAGTCTTTGTTTACTCACTGCAAGGACAGGGTACAATTAAAAAAATCAGTTACTGGTTTGATTTTTGAAAGCATAAATTTTATACAAAATTTAGAAATTAGTTTCTGATGAATCGATCCGCAATCTATATTCTAAGATAATTTAAAGATATGCTCAGCTGGATACCGGGATTTATATCAGGAATTTGCAACTCTAAGACTAATAAATAAATTTTATATTTTCTGATAAAACTATCAACAACACAAAGTGTTTTGTAAATTAGTTTCTCTTCTCAAACTGTCTTTACCGATCGAAAGTCTCCAATGGATTCAATCTCAGCGGATGTGGCAGATCTTTCGAGTGGGGACAGCAATTTCGATTAATCTCGCCGTAAATAAAAGTGCATATATCGTTGAGAAGGACGACTAATTAATTTTATTCCCAGTTTTAATTTAAAGCTTTTATCCTTCCATCGCGCAGTGTCTCTGTATACCGTTTTATTTTGGTTATTAAATGAAACGTGTGTAAATTGGATATTAATTTTAAATATATAGTCTAATTTCTATTTTATGACCTCTATTTTGCAAATTCCTACATTTTAAAAACTTTTGCTGCAACTAAGAACAGAAAAATATTAAAAGATTTATTTCTATTTAACGAATTTTCCACAAAACGAAAATTTTTTTCAGGATTTAGTGGCTTTGTCAAACAGAGGCTCGACTGAGTAATGTGTGTGAACTCTATCGTTAAATTCCGAAATGGTGTAGTATTAAATGTAGAGATATTAAATTCATAAATGTAAATACAAATATTTTTATAATTGATTTTTTATCACTTTTTATGCTGTCTTTCCATTTAATGTTTTTCATTTCATCTCGCATGATTTTTGACAATGTAACGCACGTCTTTCTTTTTACTCTACAAATCGTATCTCTCTTTGCAAAGGTTTTACACAGATTTCGCATTTACCTTGTAAAAAATTAAGTGCATTTGAACCCCAATTTATACATACCTGAAGCATTAAAAAATTATTTCTTATTATTTGTTAACGTTTCAGAAAATAGGCATACCTATGTTTTAAAAGTAATTAAGCTTTTTAAGCCAATGCATTATGACACATTAGAAGTTATCAAAGAAAATACAATTTGAAAAGTTCAGTAAAAAGAGATATTTTATGCTTATTTGTAAATATTGTTATATAAATGATCTGCCTTAAAATGTAGAAAGGTTCGCACAAATAACAAACAAGTTCATTCGGAGTACATCGTAATTTATTCTGAAACTCTCCAGTGAATACATATTTACTTTTAAAAGGAAACAATTACACACAAAATGTACAATGGTTCAGATTCAACATTCTCTTAGGAATACAATATCACACGAGATTACTGAAACGTGGAGTGGCTCCTAGTCTTTGATTCCAAAATTTTTCTTCTCTGTATCGTCCTTATATAAGTTGGAAAGAACCAAGTAGGAAATAAAAGAGTTGTCTCATCAAATATTCCTCCTAATCCCTTCTGAACTTTTCCAGGTATACCTACTTTTGCCCCTAAATTTTCTTCTTGGCGACATTTAGTGACCAATTTTGTTGCTATGTCTTTCGCGCCAAGGTTGCTCCTATAAAATTACTATTACTGAAGTAGAAATCTCCCCAGTCCGACAAATTATATATCCATCCACATTGCAGATAAGTTCAATCATTTAATAATGTATTGACCACTTCATTATACTCCAAGAAATCTTAAATTTCAATTCGTTTTTATATCCTGTATGCCCCTTGTAAGTTATATAAAATATATTTATGAAGATAACTTATATATATATACAATATTCTGATGCTTGGACTTCGGAAACTCATAAAAAATCAAAATGTCCATGCACTATATAAAAATTTTTGATTTAGAACTAAAAGAGTTTTTAATGATTTTCAGTTAATATTTTGCTACAAACTTCCAAACTAATATTTCAAGGCAATTATAAATAATTTAGTAAAAGAAAGATATAAAATGTACATTGTACTCAAACTTAATAGAAAAAATATATCTTACTTATTTCACCAATATAAAAAAATTGTAAATATAATCATTCTAGTTAGACCTACAATTAAAGTACTGGAAATGCGCGCTTGCAGCGTACTTTATCAGAAGAATTGTTTTGTTTAATCAAAATTCAGTACAAATTTATATTTTGTAAAAAGAAATAAATACAAAAATTAATGCATATTTTTCAATTCCTACTATTAGTGCACACTCTCTATATTTTTTTATATTTATCTTGTTCAAATTTTTAGTCATTAATAAAATGCATTTTAAAGCACTTAATACAGCTGAAATTTTATATACATGATTGTTTTGTATAACAATACAATAGTTTAATTTTATTAATGAAAATTAATTGATTAAAACTAATTATTCAAAGAATTACAAATATAGCCACAATGGCATCATTTTTGGCGACTTGTGTCAACTTAAAAAGGTTTTTTCTCACTTTTTAAAGCGCTCATTTGAGCTGAAATTTTCTATACACTATTGTCTTAGCTATCAATATGTTAATTTAATTATAATTAATTATAATTAATTGGCTGAAATTAATTATTTAAAGAATTACAGTTACAGCCACGCTGGCTTCTTTTTTAGTGACTTGGGTCAAAACTTTAAAAGATTTTTTTCCCTCACGTTTTTAAGCATTTTGTTGAACTAAAATTTTATATACACGTTTGTTTTAGATGACAATGCGATACTTAAATGATAATTAATAAAAATTAATTGCCATTTAATGTTGTGATTCTGTCAGATGTATATAAATATTTATATTAATTGTAACTATTTAATAAAAAGTGACTAAAATAATTTTGTTTTGTTAATCTAAGTAGGAATTGATTAAATGTTTTTAATATTAATTGTTAATAATAATAACAATAATTCACTCATAGACGATATTATTATATCTTTTTATTAAAAGTCTATGTCAAAACCATTCTGGGTATAATTCTATTTTCCATGCTCTATTCAAGTAGGAAGCATATGATTTAAATAAATCTACATTCATTTAGATTCTAGGTCGTAAAAGTCCCATTCATCATGTATTAGATACAGAACTTCAGAATCTGTTATGTAAGAGCGCTCTTAAACTTCATATCCCCCAAAGATCTCATAACTGAAAGCAAGCAAATTAGTCGATAGACTTGAGGTACCTTATTGCAATTAAAAGGTAGAAGGTAGGTAAGCAGTGTTAAGAATGTGCAAAATAATAGTCTTTCAGGTTAAAACGCCTTCTGTTAAAACTCACTTTGTGAATACTGACACGAGTAAAGGATTTCTATTTTATGAGGTGAATTTTCAGTTTTGCTAATTTTTGTAGGGGGAAACAGTAATGGGTATAGCTTTTATAAAAGCTATATCGGAAGAGAATATGAATTTCTAAATACTATTACAAAATCGCTTACAAGCACTCTCATTAAATTTTTAATGCATAATTAATTCTCAAAACTGGAAAGGAATATTTTATGCAAATGGTTAAAATTATGAATGAACAATATTCTGCTCAGTTTATGTGTATTATCGCTAATACTTTAATATCCAAAATTGAAAGTACATTAAAATGGTACGTGGTTTATCCGTCTTCCGAATGGGAGGAAATATCCATGTAATTAGAAAGCTTGTTCTTTCGAAGTAAATCGAAGTTTCTCTGGGAAATGCAATAAATTTACTTTGAACAGAAAATAATTAATACAATAAGACGACAATAAAATACAGCAGTATAAATTCGTAATCACAATATAGAACAAAGCAAATAAAACACACAGCTGTCGTTTTATGGGTTCTGTTGCTTCTCTACATTGTTTTTATTTAGATCGAGTAGCAGATTCTAGAGCTGGAATGGCGAACTAATGGCACGTGGCACAATATTTTGGATTTCCCATACAAAATTGTCTGCATTTCAGTCAGTGGCGTAACGGAGAACATTTGGGCCTCCTACAAAGTCAGGTTTTGGGCCCCTGTGTTAGATTTTACAATAAGTAGGTACTTGGCGGCAGTTAGGCTTCGTGGGTGTACGATGCGATGTACGTTACGACAGAGATTTTAGTTCAAAATAACAAAGTTCACCATGAAGTATTACGATACAACACGAGTGATTGGTCGCGGTGCGAGGCGGGGAGCAAGCACACTCTTTTGTAATTGTCTTGCCATAGTTACGTCGTGGAATACAATCGTTAATGATGTAAAGTTTGTCTACGTTCAGATAGTTAATTTCATTGACACAGCTGTATTTTAAAGTTTATTTGTGTAAAATTTACGGTTTTTAACCATTGTTTTAAACAAAAAAATAGGTGCAAGATAGTAAATGTAGCAGAGAATTTCGAACTTGGAGGCCCGAGAAATACGGCATGATCAGTAAAGGCGACAAAGCGGTGTGCGTTTTATGTTCTGGAACAGTTGTATGTAAGGCATCATCTTTAAAATGCATTCCAGACACATTTAACTGTTTGAAGAAGCTTGCGTGTGTGCTATTTTAACCATATATTCATCTACCTATGCCTGCGAGTCATTATTTTCACAGAAATGAATAACATTCAAGACTCCCTTTAGAAACCGTTTGGCAGATAACTCTTAATTCATCATGCATTCTGCCAAAAAGTAACATGTACAATCCTAATATAAGTTATTTGTAATCTAATCTGCAACAACAGAAGTCACACAATGTTACTTTAATTTGAATTAAACGTATAAAACATGTACTACTATACAGTGAAAAATAAATTTTTCCTTAATAAATAAAGAGTTTGAGTTGTTGGTATTTAATTTTATTATTTTTCCAACAAACCATGCGTCAAAAATATCTGACTGCCCGTGTTTTTACCTCATTAAACATTTCCGTAGAAAAAAGGGCGCGTTGATTCATAAAGGTTCACCCCCCCTCCCCCCTTCTAGAATTATATCGCCAAATTATCATTTTAGATGTTTAAAGATTTGTCTTGGGAGATCTGTTTTCGCGTTGCCAGATTTGAAGAATAAACTAGATGGATGTAATAATCAGCACCATTTAGTTAGCTCTATTATCTTTTTGCCATCTTTCGGGCCACAATATTCTTTCGGTAGAGAAGCACAAACAAATTTCCGTAACAATATTATTTAATGATGCCACGTCCTGTTTCTTTAAACTATTCAATAGTTAGTAATGGAACATCAGATTGATTATAAATGTGTCTTCCACATCAACATTATCACAAATCGTGTTGTTAGTTGCACGTGATTTTGTTTTACAAACATACTTAAGAAAAATGTTATCACTATATTTTTTAAATTCTCTGTGATATATAATTAGAATTTTCATTTCTAAAGATTACTGATTTTCGCATGCTTTTTTCATTAGGAATGTTCTCTTGCCAGGCTTACTTTAAGGCAATAATGACAAAAAAAAAGTATTTACTAATTGTACTGTAAAACTAGTAAGAGCCATTTTCAGTTTTAATAACGTCTTACAAATAGGTTTACAAAACTGGTAATGAAAAAGCAAATCTATTTTACTGTTTTTTAAAGTTCTTTTTCCTAATTATTGTATTGAGTAATGCGCATACTTTAACCGTTGAATTCCATAGAAATTTTACTTTAACTACATTTGAGCATAATATTAAATCAAAATAAATATTTTATTTAAAAAGTAAATCTTTAAAATTTTTATTCATAGTATTGGTTTTTTTTTCAAAATTCTCAATATTCAAGTAAGTGTTATCGTCAGAATTTTGAAGTGCACAAATTTTAAGCATTTGTAGAATAACTTAATATCAATCATATAAAGAGTCTGACATCGTTAACTTCATTAAAATACAACGAATTCAATAGGCAGGTCACGCTATTGAACTAAAAGTCTACACTAAAAGTCTTCAATACCCAATGAATTGGCACACGAAGAAAGGGCAGGCCTAATCTTTGATGGATTGATGGCCTAGAAAAAGATCTCCTAGTTTTGAGAACTAAGAATTGAAGAACACTAGCAGGAAGAAGACTGGTTTGAAAAAGGCTTCTTGAGAAGATCAAGGCCCACTCTGGGCTATCGAGTCTCTTAGGAAGGAAGGAAGGATAACTTAATGCTATAATTAAATGATTCTAATTCAGAAGAAACGAAATAAACATTCGTAAGTGCTCTCTTTTGTCTCACCAAATGATTGTTTATTAGTTTCGCGCTTCGAAGCTACAATTGGGCAATTAAACTACTTCGAAAAAGTATGGAATGTGTATTGGAACAAAATTCTCTTCCCAAGAATATAAAGCGTTTCTCCATGAAACTTTGCATCCATTAATAAAAGTATAAACAGGCAATAATAATAAACAATTCAAAACTTAAAAACAGACAGTAAATGACCTTCCATATACAAGGGCAAAAATTGAAAGGTGTTAAATAAAAATGACATAAGGAATTGGTAAAAACAATTTATTATATAACTCCATTTAGTTGATTGCTCAAATATATCTTTATTGCAGACATTGATCGACTGGCAAAAACAAAATAAATGTTTTGTTATTGATCCCTTATCCGTGTTCGGAAGAAAAAAATTCTTTCTCGAGGTAAATGCATCGACCTAGATACTATTAAATCTCTCCATTGATTTTGTTCTGGAGCAAGAAAAAGAGGTGACCCTTTTTTTCCAGTACCGTTACGTAAACATTGTATCAAACTGCAACTCTTAGTGAATAATTGAAACTATATAGATTAGGACAGGGGTCGGCAACCTATGGAATGCGTGCCACATGTGGCACGCGGAACAATTTGCAGTAACACTCTGCACTCCTCTACAAATTTTTCAATTTTTGATTGGATGGAAGTTGATAAATTTGTAATGGACCTTATTTGAGACCTTGAGAATTATGAACATTTATAGAATTACGAAAAAATCTGAAAGATAACTCTAAAGAAAAAAAGCTATTTTAAAAATTTTTTATGTCATTGATGGAGATATGTAATTGTTGTAGTGAGAATATTGCATGTTTTCTGCTTTCCGCGATGTTGGCTCATATATATAAGTAAAAAAATCTTTCGTCATATGATAAATACTTCGAGTCATCAAAGAAATTGTTCAACAACTTAATGTTCAGAGTTGTGTCAAAATCACATTTTACCCCTGATTTTGATATATGAAAGTAGAGCAGTGTAAGCATTAGGATTGCATTAAAATTTTTATTTATCTTTTAATTTAACAATAATGAAGGGATGTACTTATATTTTACGTAGTATATTTCTTATTTGAATAAATATGTTTAAAGACACATTATGTACAATTTATTATTTTTTAATTTCGTTGAAAAAATAATTATATTTTATGCTGTTTATTTTTATGTTAAGAAATATCTTTAAATGATGCAAAATTAAAATATAATAAAACTGTAAATATCTTATTATTGACCTCTATTCTCTAACTTCGTTTTGGCAGGAATGAAGTTATTTCAAAAATCTCCTAGAGTGTGGCACTCTGAATCATAATTGGTAAATTGGTTAGGAACGCCACAGTTAAAAGGTTGCTGATCCCTGGGTTAGAAGAAAAATTTGCTTATATTTGAGTTTTTATAATATAATTTGCTTTTATCTCTGAAACAAAATACATTTTTTATAATTATATTTAGCTGTTTTGTAGAATTTTAATTGTTTTAAATTTAATATTTTTACACAAAACTATTTAACTCCCATAGCTCTTGTGAACTTTTAATTTCATGAATAAAAGAGGAAGCAAATCAATAACTTATTCTCGTTTTTTTAGAACAAACTACAACTAGAATAATTCTATTTCACCTTCTCTCTGCTGAATATTTAAATTAGAAATTGGTAATATATTTTCCTCAGCTGAATAAATTCATTATATGACCACTTCAAAATGTTTATATCATCTACAATTACATGAATGTTTTTTTGATTAAACATCCATATTCTTAACAATGAAAGTAATCACAGCATTTTGATTGAAAAACACATTCAATAAACTAATTTATGGATTTCTTTCTGGAATTAGGATTTGGGGAGATTTAATTATTTTATTTTGAGGGGGGAAAAAACGTTGCATATGTCTTATTAGCACTAACTTACAAAATTAACTGGCTATTTCATTATATTGTACGACTCTTTTGTTTTCGCTCTTTATACCTTAAGCCTAGCATTAAGCATTTTATTATTTAAAAACATTCATAAAGCCTTTTCTTTTTTATTTATAAGAAGAACAAGACTTAAATTTCTGAAACGGGAATTTTTAATTGAAACAACCTCATACCCCCTTCCACCCTGAAGTTTATTTTTTCCGTTTTTAGCGTATTTCTATTCAACAACAACAAAAAAAGAGTGCATGCTAAATGCAGGTAGTAAGTTCAACAGTCTAATAACAGGAATTTTTCATATATAACGCCTCTTTAACCATCTCCCCTTCCCCGGAATTCGATTTCCGCAACACCCGTTCTTATCAGATTTCTACTCAACGAAAGAAACATGCCTGCCAAATTTCAAGTATGTAAGTCAATACAGTTCAAAAATGGAAATTTTTCTCTTTTTAACGAGAACGCAACCCCGCCCTCGGGGAAAGGGGTCACTTTCCTAAAAACCAGTTCTTAACCCGCGATCACTCGGGCGGGGTGTTCTCTACACCCTAAAATGAAAATTTTGTATAGGTTAGTTTAAATTAATGTTAGTCTCATTTTTATGCAATAAATTTAATAATTTTATTTGTATAATAAAAAAACGACTTTTACTTAATAAAACTGTATCATAATTGACTAAAATTTTTTTTTTCATATTTAAATACACGTGTTAAAAGTTTGGGGTGTTCTCTACACCCCGCGTGTCACGACGGTAGCAAAAAAAGGCACGAGTGACCGCGGGTTAAGCGATCTCTACTGAAAAAGGAAATATTTAAGTCATGAAGTCTAATAGTGTGTTCAGTAACAGGAGTTTCTCTATTTTTTTTACGCACCCTCAACCACGTCCTCTCCTCGGGAATTTGTTTCTGTAAAACCCGTTTTCAGCGGATAGTTACTCAACGAAATAAACCTGTTTGTCATATTTTAAGTCAAAAGTCAGATAGTTCAGAAACTGGAATTCTTATTGAAAACACACTCGCACTCCCCCCTCTAGGGAGTCGATTTCTGCAAAATCCATTTTCAGCGGATCTCTTCTCAACAAAATAAACATATCTACCAAATTTAAAGTCTGTATGTCTAATAAAACCGAACATCTCGAGATTACTGATTGAAAATTGATTAAGAGTCTCTTTTCTCTTGAATATAGTGCAAGATAAAAGGAACAGGATGGGATATTTGTATAATGTTAAAAGTACATGATCACATTGTTTTTATAGGCGGGGAAAGAAAATTAATCTTCTTTGAAGGCTCTTCATGTTTCAAGAATGTGTCTCATTCTGAATTACTACTTTACACATCAATAGCCTCCTAAGAGCTTTCATCATTTTCTATCAAACTGCCAGTAACCAGATAATCATGTATAACTTTAAATACGGTTTATTTACACTTATTTACTACCCCGTTGTAATTTATTTACACTTAAGTAAATTACAATCGAAAATTGAAATCTAGACAAATCTCCTTCATTGTTATGTGCGTTGGTTTTCCAAAGGAAGTGCTTTCGTGAGATTCTGGAATTTGAGGGAGAGTATCTTAAAATATGTGGAAGAAAACAATGAACTGCCCAGTTGTCGTGTAATATAACCTCCCCCCTAAGTTCATCAACTCCCCTTCCAGTATTATTAGATTCGGAACGTGTAGGCGGGTTAAAGAATTCCTTAGACATCTTAATAAATCACTTTATTTATTGATAACTCTTAATTAAGGAGATTACATAAACACTATTCAATTTTAAGAACAATAAAACACACTGGAGAATGAGAAGGGATCATTAGTTGTGAACGATGGAACCTTAACTGAATCTACGAAAGATTGGCGCGTACAATTACAGCTACACACGTATACGTAATTACAATGGACTAAATTCCTGTGACGTCACGATCACGTGAAAACTGTGTCACGTGATTACGCTGCCGGTTGTTTACTGTTATAGCTACGATTATTTTGTTATTTTAGTTTAACATTATAATTTTTAAAACGTCTTATTTTGCTTAAATGGTTGCTTCACAAGAAAAAGAAACGATTAGTGTTTGGAAAAAAATCCTTTTTTAATATCGAACAAAAAATCTGAGTGTTTTTTGAACTTGTTCTCTCGTACTTGTTATTGTTACTTCATATAATGTAAATAGAGTGTTTTTCATTGTAAGCATGCTTTGTAATTTCCATAAGCCATTAATTCAAGTGACATAAAATATATGAATTAAATGTGTACATAATTTGTGCTATGTGTTGCTGTAACTGAGTTAATAATTAATGAAAAAGCTTCTAAGTTGCATAAATTTTTTCTGTTCAAGATAGAGTTGAAATTTTTTGTAGATACTCCCAAACATATGTTCTATAAAAGTTAGTGTTGATTTCGGTCTGAGATCTCTGGTTATATGTTTAAAAAATGCTAAAATTAACATTTAAAAAAAATTGTGTTTTTTCAAAGTTTAACAAAAAATAATTAAAAAAAAACAATGAAACAGATTTTCAAATCCATACAAACTTAAGTTCACAACAATCTATTAAACATATGTCTCGTAAAATGACTAAAAAATTTTAAAATTTCAGCATTTTATAACTTTGAAAAAATTTAAATTCTTAAGTCATAGCTGGTTGAACTGTGTGTGACTTTTTGCTTTCAGAATCAACTTAATATACCTTATATTTTGCCTGTATATCAAAAAAAGTATATTTTAAAAAGGGTACTTTTTAGCTTTAAAAACAAAGTGACTTATGCCAATTAAAAAAAATACCTCAATTATTTATGTCTGGTTGTATATTTTTTCTTGTTTTGAAAATTCTTATTTTTGAATGCTGTGACTGAAATATATTCAATTACTTTTATGACCTGAAAATTTTATGGAATATCTAATGCAACAATCTTGTGATTCACTGTTTTTTAAAATTCACATATTTTTAAATGTTATTCATCATTTGAATTGTACAGAAGTATTTGTTTTGTTTACATGATACATTTTTAATTTAATTGTGAATGGAAATTTATGCGACTTTTCATATATATATTGTATTTTTTCCATCTGTGTTGTAAGAATAAAATTCATTTTCAATGGATAAATATTTATTACTAATCAAAAACTTTCATAAAAACTCACTCTATTATGAGATGAACAAAGAAAACTTTTTAAATAAAGTAGATCAACATGTTATAGGTCCTTCATATAAAGAAAAAAAAGTTATTGAATTTGTTACAAAAATTGTAATGTGTGAATTTTTAATATCGTTCATACTTGCATTAATTTGTGATCCAAGTGTCGCATACCCATGCACATCTGTATTGTGTAATGTTATTTTTACAAAAATTTCAATTTTTTATAGCGATGCTTAATATAGCAAGCGCATTTAAGCTTTCTGTACACATACATGATTTAAGGTAACTTTTTAATATGCTGAAAGAGCTCTCAGCACTTGCTATAGTAACTGCAACTTAGAAAAAATATTAAAATAGTTAATACATGTAGAAATAACTAAATTATTTAGCATGTATTGCAATATATCTTGTGTGTTTTCGCAGGTTTTGAAATCAGAATTAATATTTGGCGTACTTCTAAATCTATCTTCTATTTGTGAAATAAATGTATCAATATTACAGTGTTACAGAAATTTCTTCTAAATTCCTCTACCGAGTTTTTTTTATAACGTGCTAAGTGATGCCCACACAAAAATTTTTCAGGGGGGAGGGGGTCCATCGTCGAAAGTCCCCCAACTCTTATCATACCTCAAGACAACTATATTGATTCTTCTGATTTAGTCAACAAAAAACAGTAAAAAATAAATTATTGAATTAACAATATGCTTTAATTAATAAAATAAATTAATTACAAGTACTTAATTAAATTTTATTCTTTATATATACAAAGTCATAGCTAAAAAAAATTTCCACTTTTAAAAGATAATTACTAAGTAAATCAGACAGTCACAAATGGAGAATGTTATATTTTATTAGAATCATTTTAGATATCTTTATATGTATTAAGTCTTTATATGCAATACATTGTAAAAATAAAATTCATTTTCATCAAAGAACTGACCGACAATGAAATAAATTATTAATTTGAATTTTAAATGTAAGTGGCAAACTTGATGTAAATATAATATATTTTATAGAAAATTGTAACTTTTCATCTGTAAATACGGAAGTACTGGAAAAATGAGAAAATTCCTTCACAACATGTTTGATATACATAAATTCACACCCGTGTGAAGAGCAGGCATATAAGTACAAAGGAAAAAAATTAAGAACTTTTTATAGTATTGGTTGGTTAATCAAACCACAAAATTACAGGATCATTTCAAATATCCGACACTGGTAAGCCATACTATTATAAAATATACAATTCATGAAAGCATTTCATATAATGTTTATATTCAATAAAACAATATGAGGTGTAATTTTGCATATATTATTCACAAAATTTTAAAAATTTAAATTTTTTAAAGAAATGAAAAAAATTTACACAGTAATAATTGCACATAAATATCAAGAAAACATTAAAAAAAATTTTTTTCTGTTGTGACAGAAGTTTTAAAATCTTTTGCTTCACATAATATTTAAATGATATATTTGTATGAAGAACATATGATGAAAAGAACTGAAATTATAAAATTATTAATATAAAATATTTACATGCACACATTTTACAAAAACAAATTTTAAAAAAATACAGTATTATAATACCTCAGAAATATCCTGCTCCTTCCTTTTTTTAATTAATATTTCTCTTTTTAAAATAGTTTTTTTTATCAATTTGCATGCATGCTGGTATTTGGTGTTTTTCCGTCTGATTCTAAATCTTTTACGGGATTCGAGCATCACACCAAGATCATGCGAACATTTCCCCAAAGGTATATGTAATGCTTTTTGGGTCTCTCTCACAGTACGTAGAGTCCCTTTGTTGAATTCACAAATTGCTTCCATTATGGCATGTGTAACTCTGTCTTTACACACAAATAGCTTCTTTGGACACTTTGACCAAACCATGTTGTACAAACTTTCATTAGCATTTTGGGTTCTGCAATTAACGCACCTTTTCAAAAGTTCATTTGAAGCAAGCCATTGATAAAGAGAAAGGATATGTGGCAAAGGATAAGATAACTGCTTAATTCTGATGTTAGGAACTAATTTGTTTTAAAAAATATTTCCCCAGCAGGACAAGTGCATGCTGCACTTATAACCTAAAATTAAAAAAAAAAGATATTAAATAAAGAAATAAATTCTAAAATAAGATCGTAAACTTATATAAGTTTTCGGTATTACCATTTTTGTCTACTGATTTACAAATGTTGAAAAATTTGTGCCAAGTTAATTTACGGCTTAATTTAAATTCAATTATTTTATCAAAAGACCATAAGTTAAAGTTTAAATAATTAAATTATATGCATGAGAATTTTAAAAAAGTGAAAATTAACAGTTTATTTTATATAAAAACACATCATTAAGTATTTGATTTAAAAATAATATGAATTATCAGAAAAATTAGTAAAAATTTGTGAGAATCTTAATGTAAACATAATATTACTCTGCATTGAATTCAAGTTTTAATTGAAAAATTTACATTTCTTTTTCAAAATGGTTAGACATTACTTGTCTTTACATTTAACGTGTTGGAATCAAATTAGAAGATTTACTCATAAATAGCAATATCAATATAATGACAAAAGCTTAATAATGTATATTCATTACAATAGAAAACAATGTAATTGATATTCAATGCTACTCTAAAAAATAAGACTCAAATTATAAACTTATCATTGATAATGAACCTATTAAAAATATATATATAAATTTGCCCATTTACATTTCTTTTACAGATGTTTAAAAAGCTGCTAAATTTGAATAGCTATCATTACTTTTAATCTTTTAGAATCAACTTATAATTCAATGATAAATAACAATGTAAATATTATTAAAAACCTATATTAATATTATTAAAAACTATTTAATATTATTAAAAACCTATTTTGTATTTCAAAACAATGAGTTAAATTAAAGCAAACATAAGTAAATAGCCCAATGCAATCATAATACTTTCAAAAGGTATCTAAATTATAAGAGAGGTAAGAAAATTTATAACTTACCTCAGAAGTTGTTCTGATCTGAACAGATGGCTTGTATTTTACTCTTTTCTTCATCTCTGCTTTGACAACGCCTGTGATAAAGAAATAATCATTCATTGAGTAATCAGGCTCAGTAAGCGATATGGTGCTTACAAACTTGGTTTCATATAACTTCAATCCTTTCCTAACATTGGTAGTGACACTCTGATTTCCAGTGGCACTGGAAAATTTCTCGCTATATCGGAGAACTTCACATAAATTGAAATTTTTTAAAAGAATGGGTTTTGTTCCTATACTGTGTGCCATTCTTGCACAAAAATATAAAATAAAGAACTACATAATTAATTAAGAACTAAAATAACTATCAGCTAATCTAAGTGTATCCCCCAAGAACTATACATAAATATACTATCTAACACTAGTTGGAGCGGACGAATACTTAATTAGATAAATAAATAAGAAACAGAAATTTTACAAAAAAGTTAAGAATTTTTCCTAACAAATATAAAAACTAAAATAATGCATAAAATATAATGATAACATATATTTTAATTGATAAAATTACAGCACAAGAATGTCAACAACTTACTGCATAGGTTTAACACGGGAATAAAAAACACATGCAAATGTTGGAAATTTGTCACGTGATTCCCCGCTTGGCGTCTGTCTGGTCTGAATTTCGTCCATTCTTAAGTCACTAACCTGATTTCTTAAACTACGGCAGGTTCGTCTTGTAGGTCACTTGGATCTTGATTGGATCAGATCAAGGCTAGAATTCCCTCTTTAATATACGACTTATATCTTCAACTTTTTCCGTAGCTTTTCTACGGACTAATTTTATCAAAAACTGTGAGTTGGATTCACGACGCTTCGATTCACTTTTCTTTACCAAATCTACCTCTTCACTTGACAACTCTTTCTCATTTCATTTCATTCTCTCTCGATAACTCGCTAAACCCGAACTTATATAAAATATCTCATTTGCATAAATCACGCTTTGGCTCCCGGTGGAGATTGGTTGAAATAAATAAAACTTGAAAGAATTATTGAGAAGATTAGTGAAGCGCGTACAGATCCGTCACACAGTGAGTGCTTGCTTCTCAAGAATGAAGATAGGCTTAAAGATTTAGCTTTTCTTACCGATACTAAAAGACACTAAAATAATTTAAATTTAAGATTAGAAGGAAAAAAAGATTGTTCTTTTCCAATCCTTATTGATCACACTTCTTCTTTTGTGAACACAGTTTTTTTTGCATCGATTTTGGAGAAAAAAGAGAAACTAAAACAACTCGATCTTGTTAGCATTTTCGAAAACTAATACTTCTGTGAAAAATGTAAAAATTGGAAACAGCACATTAAGTAAGTACTAATTGTTTAATAATTATTTAGAATTAAATTTTTCTGGTTACTCATTTTTTTTACAGCTAATCTAACTGATTGAGACTGAAAAAAAAATTCACAATAAAATTTAAATTCGTGCTTTTGTCTTATTTATTACATTATTTTTTAGTTTCCGCTACTGAGACTTGCCCAATATGTGTGCTACCTGCGTAAAAATTCCATAATAAGCCAATAAATAGAATTTTTTAATCTTTTCATACTCTTTTGTTTGTTCGAAAAGTTTGAAGTGGCACTCTTCTCAAAAAGGTTGGCCACTCTTGCTTTCAATAAATCTTGATTTAAGACACATTACAGCAGAAATAGCAATCCAGGAGATCATCACTACTTTTAAAGTTGCTATACAAATATAATCTAAGGATTACTTCTTACACAATCTATAACTCCTGTCAGTGATCAAACAATATCGTTTTCAATCCATTACCTTGCACAATCACGCCAAATCAGAGCCTGCCACGTGTTGACAGCAGTTGCTGGGCTCACCAAGCCGTGTTTCAGAAAACTGGGGCAGGAGAATTAATTACTTTTCAGGGCTCAAATATCCATGATTTATCAAGATTTATCGCCCCGAACGGAAAGGGAACGTTCAGGCAGAAAGGAAGATGTAATGTCTACCGTTTGTTACCTCCAAGGAACATGAGTTTTCTGTTCAGATAAAACGCATTATTCAACATGAAGCTCGTTTCCAAGCAGTTTAATTAATGTGGAAATTTTCGCAAAATAAATCTTGCTGTATGGGTTAGCTGTAAAATCATTGTAAAAGTAATAGTTATACGTTCTGCTTTTTTATTAAAATATTTTAAGTCTGTAAATAGATTGATTTTAAAAAAATAATTTTATTTTAATAATAGGATAATGTCCGTTTGTAATCGTAGAAACCAAAAAATGTCTTTAAGTTCTTAAGTTACGTGTAGAAATTATTTTATCGTAAGTCTTTGTATGAATTATAACAGTTTTAGTTCTAGAAGGTAGCCATGGTTGCAAAGAGGTCATGGTCGGCGTTTTTAATTTGCGAGTCCCAAGCCCAGAAGACCCGCTATGTAGAGCAAGGGTGTCAAACTATAGAAGGCTGACTTGGGCCAAATAAGCAAGTTTTAACTCAAGGTGCACCGCAAAGAAAATTAAAATTCATAGAAACGTAGGTTTATTTCGAATAATACATTATAATAAACATATATAAAAGAACAAGAAAAATATGTATGTCCTGACACTTGAGATCTATTCTCTGCTGCAATTTTTCCCATTTCGAGAGAAATTTTGATATTTTATTATATATTATTGTGTACCAATATATTGACCGGGCCGCAAAAATGCTCGATGTGGGCCGAATGTGGCCCGCAGGCCGCGAGTTTGACACACCTCATGTAGAGGATCGAAAATGACGTTAAATCTGTCAAAGCTCAAGCTGTTTCCTTTGGCATAGTGGGGAAGTTTGGACAGTATGGTGCCCCCTCAGGGGTCATCCTCATCACTTGAGGTTTATTAAAATAAAAAATCTGTAAGAAAAAAGAAAAATAACCCACAAAAACGACGACACTACGAATGATGAAAGTTATAATTAAAATTCATCCCGGTTCATTTTCGCAGTGATTCAAACACCATTTACAAAATTCTTGGTAAATCAAAGACTCAAAATTTTAAATACTAAATTTATTAATGTTAACATAAAAAGTTAATTTCTAAAAACTAAAATTTATTAATGTTAACATAAAAAGTTAATTTCTAAAAACTAAAATTTATTCACATATTAAATACAAGGCTTTTCCATTAAGGACGTTCTAAACTACGATTTAACATTGCGTAACATACACCCTCGCAAACCTCCACATCGCGAGGGGAGTTACGTCTCTAGGGGGCCCAAAGCTTGACTGATGCCAAGTACGAAGCCTTTCTAAGCATCGCCTCGAGGCCCAAAACTTGAATTTGCAGGGGGGGGGGCCCTAATATTCTCCGTTACGCCACTACATGAAACTCTTGCTAGCACCACCCTTATAATCGTATAAATGCTTCCCCCTCCAGACAAGTAGACCAAGGTACTTCTTTATAGTGTTCGCAATAACCAATGCCATAAGGTAAAAGAAAAATTTGTTTGAAACTTTGCGCAAATAGGCACTTCGATCTGCTTATACTTCAGTAGTGGAAATGTGTGCTTCATCAGTGGCGTAACGTACACCCCCGCACCGTGAGGGGGGCTAGGTTCTAGGGGGCCCAAAGCTTGACTGACACCAAGTATATATGGTTTTGCAATCCTTTGTAAGATCCTGCTGTGGGCCCAAAACCTGACTTTGCAGGCGGGCCCTAATGTTCTCCGTTACGCCACTGTGCGTCATATAAGAAATTCTAGGTGGGACAGAACATTGAAGGTACATTTCCAACACTAAATAACTCTACTAGAAAGATAACACGTTTAAACTAGAGTAATGTAGCTAGTAAATTACTTGCACTAAAGTGATGCAGAACATAAGGGGTAATTATATATTTTCAATTTACTCTCTTACTCGCTATTTCATTGCAAATGTGTTTTTAAGAATTAAAGATGCTCTTAACTCTTTTCGAACATAAGCTTATTTATATAGTGAGTGGTAAAATGGGAATTAATTAATGATATAACTAAACTTTTAAATGCTTCGAATATTTCACTAGAAAAAATTGTTTTACGTTAACAATTCAGTGAATTTAAATGACTGTAGCAACATAGTTTCGCATTCCAGACAATACACACGATACATGCGCATTCCTCTTTTGAAACTATAACTTTATGTTAGCAGTACTTTATATTGAGTCTTGATTTATTTAAGGAAGTATTATTTAAGTAAGGTATGTAAAAGTGAAGGAAAAATTCAGACATTGCTTTTCATTTCGATTAATGACATACACTCATATCCAAAATTAAGGTCACAAACGTGAAATTTGTGAAAACTGATGAACTATTTACTGTGTTGTCACGAAATTTTGGCTCAGAAATTTGTCATCATTAAATCAATCAATGATATAAATACCAATAATTTTGCTTGGAATGGATTACAGTTTGCGACGATAGCAATATTATTTTCAAATCTTACTGATTTGATTAATTTTCTTAAAAATTTTAGAATATAGGATTGAAATAATTATTTAATTATAATGCAAATAGCTTGAATTTTTTCAATTCATTCATCACACTTAAAAGTTTTTTTTTTTACATATTTGAACACACTTAAGTCTAACTTCATATCACTGATCATTGTCTAACATTAATTGAATTTTCCGATTAAATGTGTTTGAATATTGCATATAATTAAATTATTCTCTGAAAGGCAACAGTGAATTTGGTGAAAGTTTATAACTCATACTCCTAAGCGAATGGATAATGCACACCCAACTCAGAAATTCCGGAAGGAAATCTCTCTTAATTATTACAACAAATGGTATTATTGATAAGTCAAATATTTACTTGAATGGAAATGAAGCTCATTTCTCCACTTATCGCTGTTATGTCAATAATATCTGTCAGAGTTTAATCTAACTGATTTATCTACTCCATTTCTCGCTATTTATGCAGAGGCATTACCATACGAAGACAGGGAAGATAATGAGTTCTCCAAACTTCACTACCAGAATAATCGTGAAGTTACTATGTTTATCACAAATTGCAAGTAACGTTAAAGGAGGCTGATATTAAAATTTTACAGTTTACAGTTATTTGCACAAAAGCATTCATTTGAAATACTTTTAAAGTTAACTTGTCACTTCCTAAACGTACAGTATCGTGACCTAACTTAGATATAATATTAAAAATTTGCAGTTATGGAGACTGCCGGTAGAAGTGTAAACTTAGAACTTTTAGTATTAAAATTTGAAATTTCATAATGTTTGAATTAAAATTATCAACATCAATCTGGTTTTCACATCTATTGACACTCCGAGCAACAATTATATGCATGTTTATATGGTTTTTTATTATTCAAATATATTACGGGCTGTACAAGATCATGACAAAATATAAATACAATTCAATTGAAATAACAATTAATATACAATCATATTATTTATGGATAGTATTTGTATTTACTTAAATTTCAATACACTTGATTTTTAACATTATTTTAATTGTTTGCATCATTGTCATCATTAATTTCAACAATACTTAGACTTTTTGTACTTTCAATTATTTCATTTTGTTCTAAAAAAATACAATAGGCTTATGGTAACTAAAGTAAGAAAGGAAAATGTTTGATTCAAATTTATCTAAGTACCGTGTAAAAACCGCATCGATCGTTCTTTTATATTTTGTAGTACTGAGTTTTCGATCATTGGACTTATTTAAATTAAGCGTTTCCTTTAGAAACTCAATTAGTGGTAGATTTTTATCATCTGCAAAGTTAATATTGAAGTCTCCATTTAAAATCGTCGGTACATTATCATATTTTACGCCAAATCTCTTTTCGAGTATTTCAGAACCTTCTTTTGTATAAATCATTAAAATTTTCGAATAAAAATTGTTGTATCTGTCGCATAGATTTTCCAGGCGAAATATAAACGACAACCATTAATATGTATTGCCCATTCTCGGAATTGCAACGAGCAATGCACAGTATATACACATGGAACTTTTCACTAAATCCATTCAATTTCACTTATAAGATATACGTCAGCTGTATAGCTACAAATATACTGCTATAAACATGTCGGTGACGCGAACGCACGAGATTTACCCATCCAAAAAGTGTCTAAGGCGAACAGCACACTGCGCGTGCGCCAGTCAGAGCATGTCGATGACGCGAACCCATAAGATTTTCCCCTACCAAATGTGCCCAACGTCGCTAAAGAAGTTTTCACTTCAATAAATAATTCATGCTATTTTTAGTTATAAACTCTTACTTTTATCAAACATAGCTCTTATGTAGCTTCGATTGAGTGTTTATTAATATCGCCCAATCAAGCTACTCGATAGCTATTGGGGTTGGATAGCATAATTTTGAACCCTGATCAAATGACACTCTAACCTTCCCTCTCCTAAATATTACACCTCACCAACAGGAGGACTTTCAAGTAACTGGGACGTCTGCGACAAGGAAAAATGAACTTTTTTTTCACCCAATTTAAATGGTTCTCACTTATTTACATTAAAACCAACGGATGTAAAACTATTATGTTGAACTGCCTGCATATTTCTGTACCTGTTAATGTAAAAAAAATTCATTTTAAATTACAAATAAATCTGTATGAGCAATCATTAATCAATAACTATTTTTCTATTTTCGAGGCATGTTCTCACCTTTAGGTACACTTTGAACAAAACCGCTGCATATATAACTATAAAATTGTATAGGGTTTTTGCAAACATAACAATCCATAAAATGAGCGAAATGAAATTTTCAAAAATAAATTTATGAAAACTATAAAAAAATTTAAATTTGGTGATTTAAAATTTCATGCAAAAATTGTGCTATATCTAAAATTTATTAATGTTTAGTTAAAAAAAATTCATCTACTTTGTTGAAAATTTGTGGATCTAATAGTATACAAAATGTCAGCTCTTTAGGTAAAGTAGATTTTGAGAAAAGTGTACCGGAATCACTAAAAAAATGCATTTTGAGAAAATGGCAAATAAAGATATTTTCTTCTATGATTTGTAAAATAATATTTTTAATACAAATAAAGCCATGCCATTATTAATTGAATTATTTTGCATCGTCTTTTTAATTACTCTTTCATTACTTCATCAACACGTGTTATCAAAGATTCACACCTTCTTCCATCTAAAATACAAAAGTTTTATGTCTATAAGCTTTAGTATTTTTACTTTACTTTAAACATCATCATTACAGGATATCACAGAATTTCTTACACATATTTTTGTTAGAAAAATACACAAGGAAAATGTCTTTGATGAATTTAAGAAGTTAATTTGATGTCTAATTTAAATGGAACTCTGTTTTAATAAATCATAACAAAATAATCTCTGTTTTTGTATTCATACATATGAATATTTATTTATTTTAAAATAAAACCAACAGTAATAAACATTTATAGTTATTCATGAGCATTCAAGTGCAGTTAGGGAAAACATTAAGTTAGGAAAAACGATATGTGTAATTTACAGCTGTGTATTTAATTTAGAATAATATTAAAGATCCCCTTTGTACTATATAAATATATATATATATCCACTTGATTTATAGTTAAAGAACAACTCAGAGTATTTATAAATTCAAAACTAGACATAATTAACATTTAAAAAAATTTATTTTAAAATTTTGTTAATTATTATTTAAATTTTCCGTAATTTTTGTACAAAAAAATGTAGAATTTTCAATAAATTTGAACATATAATATAGAAAAATCACATTCTTTGTTTAGAAAAATTAGTTTTTTACAATAGATGATTAATACAGTGCGGATTTTGAAAAAGATATATCTGAATCACAGTTACATCACATTTATTTACAATTTTAAAACTCAATTTTCTAGCGTTCTGTTTATCGAATTCTCATAAGTAATGCCTCTACGGATGCAGCAAAATGCCCTCTATTTTTTAAAAGTAAAATAAAAAAATGCAAAATTTGAGGCACATTTACGTCCCAGTTATCTTAAATCTTGACAGTTTTAATGTGCATTAGCCTCCTCTGCACGGTGGGTATTCAGCGGCACTGGGCTCGAACTCATGACACATCAGCCACGAGTCCATGATCATGACCGCTATGCTATCGTGGCCACTGTATAGCTTCGAAATGTGAAGTTAATAAGCAACTAATTAACATACTTTTGTTGTTACTGTTGTTACTAATGCCACCTGATCCGCAAAGGCCAGATCGAGGCCCTCGAAATTTATCATGGCAAGGGCTAAGTGACGCCTGTCATTAGTCTTAGCCTTAAGCACCATGCAGGTGACAGTACGATTTGGTTCAGTTCCGTCCCAATTTCGAGGGAGAACACCCTGAGAGTTATCAGGGGCCTCACCTCTCTTCCCCTTCCAATCAACCACACTAGAGGACTTGCGGCTCAACTGCTATAGAGAGTACCCCCATGTCGCGAAGGCACTATACATTTACAAACATCCATGCCTTCTCCGGGATTCGAACCCAGGCCCTACGGCACCGCAGTCAGGGTCTCTAATCGCTATACCGGAAGGGTGGCCCGCATAATTTAAAGCAACTTAAGTGACTACTTGAGGGTTTAAAATACCCCTCCTCAAGTATTTATTTTTCGAATTACTTAAATTTAAATTCCAGATCACTTTCACGAACCCCTTATTCAAAACTACTAGCATATACAATCTGATTTGTACGTTTAACTACGCTCCAAAACCTAATTTGATAGTTTATATTTGAATAAAGCCTTTTAAAATACTTTTTTTTTGAAATATTTCTTTTCAAAAACGATTAGCAATCGTAAAATATACTATTAATGCAGTATTAAAAGAGTTTTAATGGCTATCTCGAAAAGCAAAATGACTTTAATCATAGACAACTTGTTAATAATTAAGCTAATTTCTATCTCATTAAAAATATTTGAAATTATAAAAAGTATTTCAGAGGTGGAAAGTTTTTAAAGATTTTAATTGTATTCCTTACATATATATACATTCCTTCCTTACTATATTAAATGGGTCTAATGAACACATTTCTTGAATTTTTTTCATAATAGCCCCAAGGGTTTTGATATTTTATTTTTTAAGTATAGATACATTTCTTTAGTTAAAACTTTTTCATATTTACAGAGAGAGAGAGAGAAAGAACCACTGGTTTTCTTTCTTTCTCTCATAACAAGAAACTAAATGGCATTTTACGTAATTAGCTATTATCACCTAAAATTCCTAATATGTACATAGTTACAGAAAAATTAGTTCATTATTTTGAATGGTCTGCCTTTTGAGTTATCCTCGTTAGAAGGCATCTGAATATTGAAATGCGCATATAAAGTTGTGCTTATTTGGTGTATTTAGTAATTTTATTGGGCAATATGCATCTTAATGACTATGATCGTATTGTAAAAGCGAAATGCAGAATAAAACTATAACAATAGAAGGTTGTCATGCATTTTCAACTAACCTACAGTGGTGGCCAAACTTGTGGACACTATTTAAAATTGTTATGTTTTTCAAGTTTGAATGCTTATAGAAAATGTTACGTTGCACAAAATGCAAATTTTCTTATATCATTTTAAAGGTAGTTTGATATTTAATTCAATAAATAAAATAAAATTCAAATATTTTCGAAACAAAAAAAAGTTACACTGAATAATTATCGATATTCCTTAGATACTGTTGATAACAGTGAGTTATCAGTGCTCAGTGGGGTGTCCTTTATTTTTTTATTACAGCTTCACATCGATGTTTAATTGAGCTGAAAATAGTTATAAGCTCTTTCTTTGTTATTACTTGATCCTAGGAATGAATTACACCCTCAACTAGTTCCTTTTTATTTCATGAATACCTCATTCGAGCAAGAGTTTTCAAACGGTGCATAAAGTTTTCGATAGGATTGAGGCCAGGACTGTTTCCTGGCTAGGACAACAACTCAGAACGATACCAGTATTTCGATTACTTTACTGTGGGAAAAGGAGCAGAATCTTTCTAAAAATAAATGAAGCATAGTTGGTAAATAGATCCCTGATCGAAGGTAGAAGTTTGGGTTCTAGAATGGTGTCAGCAGACACCATTCTGACATTCAGTGTACCATCGATGATATGAAGACGACCAATAACACATCTGCTGATATGCATGACCCAATCATAAGACTATGTGGGTACTTCACAGTTGTCTGGATGCAGTCAGACTACTGAATAACGATATCTTGGTTTCATCGCTCTATATAACACGTGACCACCATTTGTTGTTCCTTTATTAAATTTGTCTCTTGACATCTTAAACAATGCTTTCAGTCTCTAGATGTAGTCACTGAACCATCCCCCTATGTTGTAATGTTAACAAAGAAAAGACCATTTTCTCGTCACACATCTCTTTCCAGGTGTCCAATCTACTCTTTTATTTGATGGCATTGCTTCTTGACTAAATAACATTGTTGTCTTGGCTAGGAAACGGTCCTGACCTCAATCCCATCGAGCACCGTTTGAAAAATCTGGCCCGAATGAGGTACTCATGAAATAAAAAGGAATTAATTTATTCTATAATTGTTTCCAGGTATCATGTAATAACAAAGGAAGAGCTAAAAACTATTTTCAGTTCAATGCAACATCGATGTGAAGCTGCTACAGAAAATAAAGACAACCCTATTAAGCACTGATAACTTAGTGCTATCATCAATATCAAATGTATATCGATATTTATTGCAGCATAACTTTTTTTGAATAACAAATATTTGACTTTTGTTTTTTGTATTCAATTTAGTATAAAATTCTCTTTACAATGATATAAAATACTTTGCATTTTGTACAGCTCAATAATTTCTATATGCATACAAACTTGAAAAACGTAACAATTTAAAATAGTGTTCGCAATTTTGGCCACCACTGTATCGGGAAATACATTTTGTTGCTTGCTTGATTTGAGAACCTCGTATTATGAAGAAACAGTGATATGAAGATTAGGATTGCTGTTTAAGGTGAGCTAAAATAGGAAAGTAGCGGATGTTGAGATTGTAATTGTAAGATGTTTAAGCGATACAAAGTGTTATATAGACTTGGATTAAAAATAGCTCGTTAAAACTGAATTTCGTATATAGCTTATGTCTGGACTTATTATTCTGGAGTTTGCATGTCTGTGACACGAAAGCACCTTTTGAGAGTTTCATTTCGCTCTCATTGTAATTTTTCGCTCGATATTGCGATTAGATTAAATAAAAGTTGTTGAGCTTTACATAATGTCTCTTGGTTCTTCCTCTCTCAAGATAAATGTTAACTCCGATTTTTTTTCAATTTAAGGTAACCGAGTACCCTAAAACCGTGAATTTTTTCAAAAATTGGCAATTTTTTATGATTTTATTTTACAGATCGACTTATGAGATTTGTAAAAATACCGAGTCTTTTATTTTTCATTCACTAGAACAAAAACTACAAGTGTTTTAGTAAAGCAAAGGCCAAACCTTTTAACGAGATGTCAAACTTTAAAATGCGATTTACTCGAAAAATGTATTTTTTTCTTTCTAAAAACACAAATGGGGAAAGCGATTGCTCAAAAAGTTTTAAGAATAATTAACTGAAGTTTTTGTGTGTATGTTCTGTGTAACAGTAGAAGTATTTTAACATTCAGATTTATCAAACACTCATTGAATAATAAATTTACAGTCCCTTATGTGAATATAATCACTGTTTTTTAAGCAATTTCATATAACAGCGCAGATAAAGTGTTCTAGTTTTTGTGAAGGTTAAAATATCTCTTCCTGAAGGTCATTTCAGAAATGAATACCAAAGTAACACATCAAAATTGAAAATTGAGATTTCGTTCATAAACTTTTTTTATCGATTTTTTCCCCATTTTTGTAATAATAATTTCTTTTCTTCTTCATTGTAGATTTTTTTCTTAAAATATTCTAAATAAATCTAAAAACCACAAAATTTTTCCATATATCTCTTTGTCAAAAAAGTTATCGCATGTAGTCGGTTGCCTTAATGTCTAATGTCAGAACAACTTAAGATGATTGCATTGCTGAAACCTGTAATAGAAAATCTTCTGCTCAACAAAAAAAAATACCTTGAAATATAAATGCTGTATTTCGCCAAGTAAATTAACCTAAGGACATTTTTCGAAGCATTATGTTTGTGATACATATAATAGAGAGAGAGAGAGTTTCTCTCTTTCTCAAACATATACTTGCTATGGAATTATTTCAAAAAATTACAATCCTCGTTAGTACTACAAGTATTACATACTCTTTTAAAGTGAAATAGTTTTCATTCAAGTTTACCCTTTCAAGTATTATGATGTTAGAATTAATAATATTTCCATAATAAAATAATCATACTCAATATGGTCATTTAAAGATTCAAAAAACAATTTATTTAGATTGTGAGTTTACAAAGATCAATCCTCTATCGGACATCTGGCGACCATTATATCTTGAAACAAATTACATCAATTTAGGGAAATATTTGAGGGTGATGTATTCCCTTCCCAGAAAAGAAAATGTAAAAATTATTTTGGACAAAAGTTATCATTTCAACCTTGTGAATGAAAAGAGAAAAAAAATTAATGGATTACATTCGAAATTTTCAGAAAAGCTTTTTGATACCGACTCTTCAAAAGTACAATTTCTTTCCTTATAAGGCTCTGGTTGTAATCAATATAATTCCCTGTAGAATTAATGCATCCATATTATATATATAGGAGGGATTTTTTTTATAATTCAAAGATAAAGACAGAGAGTAATTTTGTTGAGTGCTCTTGATAATTACCCGAGTTCATACTTGGATCCCAGAAGTAATTTCGAATTGCAATTTAATACTTTTTTCCTTCTTTTTCTTTTCTTTATTTTTTTTAAAGAAATATCATGGGTAGATGAGATGAAAAGATACTTAAGAAAAATTATTCTAACCTTTCGCATAGTTAAAAATCTAAGAAAAAATTTCTCTAATCATACTTCTAACACTAGAGATTCTTGCAAAGAACATCATAAAATCAATACAGTAGCATGATTTACAGCAATTTTTTGTTTTAAAATCAACAATGCAGTATACATGTTCTAAATTTAGCTAAATTTAAAAGCATATGGGAAATTTAACAAAACAAGTATTAATGGTTTCTTAACCATTCTCAAAAATTACCAAAGGAAAAGTTTGCTGATTTTCGAAAAAAGTTAACTAAATGCTTTGAAGCGACTAAAATGTTTTTAAAAAATTATTTCCTTGTAATCTTTAAAATATGTGTAGAATATTATATATATATATATAGCTCGGGAAATCATAATAGTTTTTTCCACTCTAGCTGAATTTCTCTTTTTTTGGTTTGTCATGGTTCCATGTTCTTGGTTCTTTCGGTCTGATCTTAAGATGTTTTAGGATTTATTAGTCTTCTTTTTAATTTATATATATGTATATTAATAATAGTTTCAAAAATGAAGTACGTGAAATTGTGTGTGTCAATTCTCAACAAATTTTATTTCGTTTATTTTGCCTACTATTTTCATTATTTTATAGAAATGCTTCTTGTTCTATCCCAGGGTCTCGACCATAGCAGACATGACACCAACAGATAATGGGGTTTAGAATCACAATTTCAAGAAACTCATAATTTTACTGTCGGGAAGGGAGTAAAAAATGCAAAATCTGACAAATTCGTCGCCTAGAGATGTTATGAGTATGCAATGTCGGTTCAAAACTCGATCTTGTGATTTGTCTGAGATCCAGAATTATATGTTACATTGGCTATGTTAGCCGATCTTTCTGTTGAGAAATGTACGCAACAATAAAGAATAAAACTTCTCGCCGTTCCTCTTCCTCCTCCTCCTGTTGTCGGTTGAAGTGGAGATTTCATTGAGGGTCGAGGTTCCTGAGGATGGTGGGATCCGAACGTGCATGGTTGGAGAATCCGTTGAATCAAACTCAAATGATTACGAGAAAGAAATATTGTAATATATATTTTACTTTTATTAATTTTGTCACTAGAAATGATTCCTAGATATGCAGATAAGACAAGCTAAAGTGCAAAAATCATTTTGTACTTATCTGAACGAGATGTAACCCCTCGGACTTGACAAAATGTAAATCATCCTTAATTTTGAACCTTAAAAGGGGCTATGACAATATGGTTTTGGCACAGATTAATGTGGCAAGATCGTCTGCAAGCCTTATGAGTAATCATCCCAACTAAACTAAACTCAGTGGCGCAACAGAACATGAGAGCCAAAGGTGGCTGTGCCTATCTCAGAATACGTGACCCTGGGTGCTGAAGTGCATGGGTTGATTTTCCAGTCAGGTGGACAGTCTGACATGAAACCCTCAGTGTTTAGTTCCCAAGCAAACCTGGTGCCCATTTATCGATCCACTGGAGGGATGAAAGTTTGAGTCGACCTTGCCCAACTCGGGATTTGAACCCCGGACCTGAGGCTTGGAAGCACGAAATGCTACCATTCAGACACTGGGGCTTCAATCATGTACAGTTATATATTCGTCTATTTCATGTACTATATATATGTTATTCATTTCTTTTGTGGTGTGGCGTTGCTGTAGCTTAAAGAGCCAATTTGGCGAGACGGTAAAAAAATTCGTGTTTAAGGGAATAGACCACGTGGATGTAACGAACTCTCAGGCACAGATGAATTAAATTAAAAGAAAATGAATCATTCAAAGTTTGTCGGAATTACACAGGTAAAAACTCACAAAGATAAAACTTCATTTAAGTTTTTGTTGATCAGAAGAGCATGCACAAACAAAAATTTATTTCGGAATTATCTTCACGTTGTACAGTTTATAAAGGTACACTAGTTATGAAAGAAAAGGAAAACATTTCTATAAATATAAACTATTTTACAGCAACATAAATTGACTTGAGCAGTTGGGAATTCTGTTCATTCATATGCCGTAAAATAAATCTATAAAAATATCTTTTTTCATTTCGATACTTTAACGGTATTGTGTTATTTGAAGTCTCAAGAGAATTTTTTTTTTCCAAAGATAATTTTTCTTCATATGTATTTATCGACGCTTTTAACCAGGTTAGAGAGCTGTCAAAATAAAAGTTTGCTAATGAAGCTTAATGAGAGATAATTAGATAAAAGAATATCATGAAAAGAAGTGAGTATAGTGCTTGTGTATCTTATTAAGCTTAGAAAAATCTGATGTGCAAATCTTTTTCGTTGTTGAATAAAGAGATAGATATATATATATCTGGAAATTGCGTGTGCTTGGAAAGATGTCGATTTCAGTTCCGGAATTTCTTTGACTTCTCAAAATAAAAGGAAATCCTATTAAAATTTCTGTAAATTATTATAAAAGCTCATATTTAAATAAATGCTTTAAAATTGTAGCGAATACTTTTAAGGTACCTGACTACCGTCGGAAAGGAGATTTCGCAAAAATATATAAATGAATGTTTTTTATACAACCTGACATCATTAAATGCATAAAAATAAATCAAATGAATTGGATGGCCCATATAATTCGAATGTTAGAGGATAATGTTATCAAAAATGTACTTCAGTTCAAAGTCACTGAGATTCGGAAACGTGGAAGACCAAGGCTGAGATGGGCTGACTTAGTGGAATCAAACGTTTGGGGATTACAGTAAAACCTGTTTTTGTGCGGTAGATAGGGACCACATAAAAATATCCGAAAATTTCACATAAATTCTTACATATAACAAATAACTTTGTGGAAATACCACGAAATTTTTTTTATGCGGTGGAAAGGGACCGCATAAAAAAGTCGCACTTAAAAAATACGTCAATTATTTACTAAATTTATGACAAAGTACTTCCATAACAAAATAAATTATTAAATTACACGTGGAAACATTTTAAAAACATTGAGTTTTTCATTGTATACATGTAGAAGTTTTAAAAATACACATACATAATTCAGTGTTACTCATCGTAATCAAAGCGCTCATGTTCCTGTGATGAATAAATTCAAAATCGCTTTCGTCATTTGAAGATAAAATTTCAATTGATATATTTTTTCGTACCATAAAGTAAGTGATAAGTTTTTACGACGAGGGTTTGTCGGTTAGTTACTTGTAAATGTCACGATAACCAGATACGCAGGATCGAAGCTATTTTTAAAATTTTCTACTCCTTTTCGGAATTGGTATCTATTTTAAGAAAATGCTTTTCCAATTTTTTAGAAATTGTATACCTGCATATATTTTATCCGCTCCCAAAGAATCTCGTTTTTCTTGTCCGTCTTCATAATCTATCAAATTATTAATAATGTCACTGTCCTTGAAAGTTTCGTCTTCAATCAAGCGTGGGTTGTTGGCGCGTTGAGAGAAAGCAATTGTGAACGTGCATTGTCGGCAAACTGTTTATAGCAAATGAACAGAGCGTCTTGAAGTGAATATATACATTACAGGGGCGTAACGTACCCCTGCTTCGGAAGGGGGAAAGGCCTGACTAGCGCCAAGTACATATTTACCCAATTTATAAAATATTAAAGGCAAAGAGTCTGTCTTTGCAAGGGAGTTCTAACATTCTCCGATCGCCACTGGTACATTGGTGTGGCGTCAATGCCGTTTAAATTCATATACCGCATAAAAAAGATCGACCAAAAATAAAATCGCACAAAAAAGGACCACACAAAGACAAGTTCTACTGTATAAACGAGAAAACTTGGAGGTCACAAAAGTAAACAAGAGGCCATTATGAAGGAATCTTCAAAGCAAGACACTGGCCCACGAGGGGCTGTCTTGCTGGATATAATAATGATTTTTTTTTATATTTAATGACAATTTAGTTAGAATATACATATACAATTGTCTTGAAAATATTATTTCAATAAAAAAAATTCTTTAAATGTAAGCTTTGGGCCAAAAATTTAAGAAAAAATGACATATTTTTAAAGTATTCTTCTTTTATGAAAAATGCTTCTCTAATAATCCGTATTGCTATAAAAACTATAAAAAAACTATTTGTTAAACTATTAAAAGATAAAATTTCGCTATAGAGTCTAATCTAGAACTTTTAAAGAAATTCATATTATTTTCAGAATTACTATAAACTGAAATAAAAACTGGTGTTTTTTTAAAATTTCTCTACTCTGTTACATTAAAACATGAATAAATTCACTTTTAAATTACATACACATTATATTCCGTAGATTTTCAAAAGATAAGGCTCAACGCAAAGTAGGACAAAGCAAGTACAAACGGCAACGTTTCTATGTTTTATCGTAAAGTTGGCTTATGGTTACCAACTAAAATCTGTCGTAAGTCATCTGGCACAATTTTCTTGTTGCTCAGGAAATTAACAGGTCGTCTTTTGCGTTTACGACTTGAAAATCCAGCAAATAGTTATCATGCTAGCCAAAGTGCTAGAAGCACAATTCATAGGTGCTTCAGGAATAGGTGGGATAAGAGCTTTCCATCGGCATTTAAAAGGTAATGAAGTTGGGGGGAAGTATACTTTTCACGGTCTTAAAAAGTTTCGACATAAAACTAAATTATATACACATAAACGTATATGTGAACAACTTTTAAGGGGTCACAGTACGATTCAATTGTCAAAAACTCAAATGAAACTTTTCTAACCTAAATCATTCTTCATAGAATTTTCTATAATATCATAAAATTTGAAAGCTCTAAGTTCAAAAAAATGTAGAGCTATGATAACTTTTATGATCCATTTTATTCACATTCCAATGATAAATAAAAACTTTAAACGCGGATTTATCTCAGAAAGAAAAGATCACTCATTTATCTTTATTTAAAATGTTATGGCTTTTTTCTATTGTGCCTAATGCTTTAATTGTTTTTTTTTTTTACCTTTTGCTAATAGTACATGTAACAAAGTTGACACGTATATCAATCATGCCAGCAGAAAACCCATACCAAATTTTGTTATACGTAGATAAACGTACTTGTAAATCAAATTTAATGTGTGTACATCATTTTTTGAACGACGAGTATCATTTAAAATCCCTTCATAAATTTTAAAACTTTTCTATAAAATATTAAATGGTTTGTATTTTGTAGAATTTTGAGAACAAGATCTACTATACGTAATCCATATACACACATTGGTTACTAACAAAAAATTGTAAGAAACATTAATTCAAAGATTTTTGAATAAATTGTACCATGTTCCTCCAACATTAAATGTTATCCTGCGATTGTTATTGTTTATGGTAGTTTATGTATATAAATGTTGTCTTCATAAGCTCAACAGCTTTTTGTAGGCCAAGTCTGACTCACTAATCCTCCTCCTGTTGACCCTATCATTCACAATGGCCTGCATCGGTTGATTCCCATTAGTTTGAGGTCTTTTTCAACATCGTCTAGTCATCGGGTAGGTGGTCGTCCTCTACGTCTAGTCCCTTCAATTTTCGAAAAAGTTACTTTTTTGGTAGGAAAAGCATCGGCCTATCTGTACAGGTGGCCCAGCCACCTAATACGTAATGCTTCTATAGTCTTCACAATGTCGGTCCAGCCATATTCACCATATTTCCTGCAAATTTCATGATTATACATAATTCTCCACTCTCCGTTGTTTTCTTGAATAAACCCAAAAGTTTTCCGTTAGATTTTTCTTTCAAAAATGAGCAACTTTTCTTTCTCTGTTGGATTGAGGGTCCAACATTCAATTCCATACAGAGCAATAGGCCAGATTAAAGTTTTATGTATGATCAACTTGGTGTTTATATAAATAGATTTGAATTGGTTTCTCTCTGAGGCCTTATAAAAAAAAACTAAAAAAATAAAACTGAATTATATACACGTAAACGTATATATGAATAATTTTTTAACATTAAATATTTCATGCGGGTTTTATTGTTTATGACAGTGTATAAATAGATTAATATATTATTTTAGATGTTTTGGTATTTTAACAATTGCATTTTTAAATTTTTGCATGCATCTAAATAAGTAGATTTGTGATAGCGGTCGGTTCCTGCTTACATCTGAACCCCCTTGTCTACATGTAGACCCGGCTAGAGGTGTGGGAGAAACTGAATGATCCACAGACATGATTTCAATCTAATAAATTTATTAATTCCAAATATCAATCAGACACAAAACAAATCTAATTAAGGTAGATGATATATAATAGAGCGCGAAGGTGAGTTTCTATAATACGGGGACACTACTACAGACCCTCAGCTGAATCTAAGATATCTTAAATACGCTCAAATGTAACTACGTCGCACACTAATAAGCTACTTCTATTTAATCGAGCTCACAATACCTGTACTTTTTATGCATCAGATCCTACACTGGAAACTTGCAGGTGATCTTTTCGGCTTGATCAATGTCGTGGGATCCACACTCTGTAATCTTTTTCCTGGACAACTCCAAGACTTCTAACTAATTCCACTCTCTCTTTCAATCTTCAACTAACAAACTAACTCGCAGAGTCTCTGTTAACTCCTACTTGCCAACTCCAACGTGTCAACTCACGAACTCGTGAAAACAGAATTTATATAATATACTTCATTTACATAATCACGCTTCCTTACTCGATGAAAGTTGGTTGAAATAAATATTTTCCTTAAAGAGTCATGAAGGGATTAGTAGAACCGCGTATAGATCCGTCACAGATTGCTATAATATATATTTCTTAATTAATTTTAATTTTCACAAATTAATCTTTTTGCTGTATTTTCTCTTCTTGTTTTTGGCCAAGTAATATAAATAACATAACAGCCATGGATCCAGGCGTTGTATTGATCCAAGACAACACTCGCCACGTGGCAAAAAATGTTTACAGCTGAAATTCCATTAGGAAAGGTTTGACCATCATTCTATAATCCATATCTTGATCCCAAGACTTCCATCGTTTCTTGCACTGGATGACATTCCTCACCAGTCAGCATTTTTCCACTGAAGGAGGGATGCTGTCACACGCAGACTCCAGTCCCAGGCGGCGGACTTTTACGGCACAGGAATCTAAAAATGGATCCCATGGTATGACAAATGCTACAAATTCAGAATTTCATATGTTTAGAAAAGAAGCCCTATAAAAAATTACTTTTTCTCTTCCAATAAATCTTTCAAAGTTAAATATATATATTTTTTCTGTTTAAGGCATTGTGGGAAAACTTAACTTTGTAGATGCGCCTTGCTAGCAATAATACTTTATCTGAGTAATATTTCAGATTTATTATACTTTTTTTTTCATTTTTTTTAAAGTAGTTTTGATAGTAAAAAGTATAGATCTGGTCAAGTGATACTTTGAAAAATAAAAATGTTACATTTGAAATATATTTAGACAACTGTATAGAATATATTTTTGGGGCAAAATAAATCTTATACATTACCTTAATATTAAATAAGTTTTAACATTGCTCGATTTGTAATTTAATTCGTATTTTTTAAAGGGAATTAATTGATTTAGCTTATAAACTATTTAAAATAAATATATTTTTCTTCATATTAAAATAAATTCAAACCATTTCAAGATTTTAAATCGATTATTATTTTTCAAGTACTTAAAATTTTTTAGCGCGTTTTTCATGTAGTGGAACAAAAGCGCTATTAGGACGCAAATTTCGTCTTCGTTCCATATTTTGTCGTACCTTTTTCTCAGCCAATAAGCAACCAATTGACCTCGGTTTTCGGCATTGGGTCGCATTTGTGCCCTAGATGAGCCGAATCATATTTAAATGTAATCATTTTTAAATTTTTTTTAAGTACAGTACACTACTTTCTGTTAGTAAAAAGTTCATTAGTTGCATTATAGTAAAATACAACATGTGAAAAACGCGCTAAAATTACTTGGCCATGCCAATGATTGATATCTTGTTTCTTTCATTATGACTCCCATCTATCTCGTGAAATTTAATTTCAATTATTTTACCATAAGTGTTTAAGGAACATCATTAATGTATAGAGAAACATGTTTCCTCTTTTTAAGTCAGGAAAAAAATCGAAACTATAAATCATATGTTTTCTTTCTTTTTTTATGGGAAAGTGCGTCGAATCGCAGATAAATTCTTTTGAATTAACTTTCAAAATCATTTTTAAAATGACGAAGTCATTTTATTCAATAAAGTTATCCTTTTTATCCATTAATGGTAACTAAAATATTTACTTAGATAAAAGGTTGCATTTAAAATAAGTATTTTAATTGAATCGCGTTTTTGATATTTTGCAATTTTTCGCCACTTTCTTATATATTTGAGCTTTGAAAAGTTAATAAATTTTTAAAAGACGATAGATTACAGAGAAAGAGAGAGAGGGGAGAGGGGGAATATCAGAAAAAGTTATCTCGCAGTATTTAATTAAATTTCTCTCTCTGTGTCATAATAATTTACAAGTGAATCTTTTTTAAGGAAATAAATACTCACTCTATTAAATTCATTTATAATTTTTCTCGTATAATTTGACGTCTGTATAATTCTAAGAAAATCCTTTAAAAACATGGATTCTAATTTTTTAAATGTAACAAAATACGCCATCTTAAAAAAATTACTATTTTATAGAGTCATAATTAAAATTTAATTACTAAGTTGACTGAAATAATTTAATCTAATAAGGAAAAATAATGCTGTATAGTAGCAAATTGCAACTTGAATTCAATTACTTTTCGTTCAATTAAATTTGATTTAAACTGATGAGATAAATAACATGTCCAGCATAGCAGCTTATTTTCATATATATCATAATTATTGAATGTTTATCTTATATTAACACTAAGAAAAAAAACCCCTTTAAATTATATTTTTAAATAATTGATGAAGGCATGTAATGGAATTGCTCGATGTAAGAAGTTTATAATTCACACACACACACACATATATATATATATAATAAACTAATTATAATTTTTATAAGTTCATAATTCTCTCTCATATATATATATATAAATTATAAACTTCTTACATCAAACATTTCCATTACATGCCTTCATCAATTATTTAAAAATATTATTTAAAGAGGGATTTTTTATATGAATATTTTATGAGCATATTATAGCATTCATATACTATATATATATTATTAGAAATATTATTATCAATTACATTTATCGTAATAACGTATTAGTTAGTGATAAATTTAATATATATTTAAATTTTAATAACATTATTTAACATTGTGTGGAACATGGATACCCTGCTAATTTTATAAAATGTTATATTCCTATGTTTAGTTAAGAATTAGTAATTAGTTGTACAGTTAATGGATAGATGGTGCCTAAGTAAATTAACAATAATATATATATTTTTTTAAAATTAATTGTATATGTCTGGGTTGTACTTCTATTTTCATTAAATTTTAAAACGAAATTTAGAGTTTTTTAATGTATATATATACTTAATGTTATTTTATCAAAACTTAATAATTTTATGCGTTACTGTTATTCACCTTTTTGTTGCCCGGGAAAATGGTTTTTGCTGTACTCATGTGGTAAGTCTTTATCTAGTTGCTCTAGCTTTGATTTTAAAATATTCTAATAATTATTATAGGCTATAATATTATAGTTTTACATTATTAAATTATGGTTTTATTTGTAATAATAGTTAAATTTTTCTAGACATTTCTTACTTTCCCTGTGACCCAGAGTATTGGCAAATACGGGTGAAGGCTGGTTGGCTGGCTGCAAAACTTTGTTTAAACCTGAAATCCTGGTTCCTAAGGCCAGGAGTTTGCTCTAGCACTACTGTGGCTAAGACTTTATACAACCATGACTATAGTTATCTTAGGTTAATAACTATTTTGTGTGTATATTTTTGAAATATATATATATATATATATATAATATGTTACAAAAATATACAAAAAATAGTTATATACCTAAGATAACTATAGTCATGATAGAATAGATTTAGCCACAGAAATACTAAAGCAAACTCCTAGCCTTAGGAACTAGGAATGCAGGTTTAAACAATGTTTTTCGGCCAGCCAACCTTCACCTGAATTTGCCAAATACTCTGGGCCATAAGGAAAGCAATAAATTTCTAGAGAAGTTTAACTATCATTATAGTTAAAACCATAATCTATTAATGTAAAACGATAATATTATAGCCTGTAATAATTACTAAAATATTTAAAATCAAAGTTAAACTATTAAAAGACTTACCACGTGAAGCATAATCGCCGCCTATGGACAATAACAGTACCGCATATAATTATTAAGTTTCGATAAAGTAGCATTAATCTATATATATAAAGGAGAAAAGCGACTCACTGACTGACTGACTGACTAATCACGAAATCTCTGGAACTATTCAACCTACAGACTTGAAATTTGGTAGACATGTTCCTTTGATAGAGTAGACATCAGCTAAGAAAGGATTTTCCGAAATTCGAAACGCAAGGGGCGTTACGGGGGGTTAAGGGCTTTAATAATAATTGTTTCCATGTTTAAACTACTTGATGTACAATCTTGAAATTGGGTAAGCGGATTCCTTTCAGAGAGTAGAGATCCGCTACAAAATGAGTTTGCTGAAAATCGACCCCCAAGTGGCGTTGCAGGGGCTTAGGGGGCGTTATAGATAATTATTTCCATTTTTAAACTATTTGACGCACTGTCTTTAAATTTGATTATATAGATTCCTTTCGTAGAATAATGATCAGTTACAAAACGGGTTTTGTGAAAACAGACTTCTAAGTGGCGTTGCGGGGGATTAAGGGGCGTAATAGATAAATATATCCGTTTTTAAACTACTTCACCTACCTGCTTGAAAATTGGTAGGTAAGTTTCTTTCCTGGAGTAAATATCCGCTACAAAATGGGTTTTGGGAAAATTGACCCCCAAGGGGTGTTGCGGGGGCGGGGGGTTTAAGGGGCGTTTAAATTCCTATTTTTAAGTTATTAGACGTACAGTCTTGAAACTTAGTAAGCAGATTCCTCTCATAGGGTAGAGATACGCTAAAAATGGGTTTCGTGAAAATTGCTCCCAAGTGGCGTTGAGGGGACTTAAGGGGCGTTATAGATAATTATTTCCATTTTTAAACTATTAGACGCACAGTCTTTATATTTGATAAAGAGATTTCTTTCATAGAGTAGATATCAACTATAAGAAGGTTTTGTGAAAACAGACCTCTAAGTGGCGTTGCAGGGGAATAAGTGGCGTAAGAGATAAATATTTTCGTTTTTAAACTATTTGACCTACCTGCTTGAAAATTGGTAGGAATGTTTCTTTCATGGAGTAAATATCCGCTACAAAACGGGTTTGGAGAAAATTGACCCCAAGGGGTGTTGCGGGGGGTTAAGGGCAGATATAAATAATTATTTCTTTTTTTAAACTATTAGACTCACAGTCTTGAAATTTGGTTAGCAGATTCCTCTCATAGGATAGAAATACACTGCAAAATGTGTTTTGTGAAAATCGACCCCTAGGTGGTGTTGCGGGGGTTCAAGGGCGTTATTGATAATTTTTTTGCATTTTTAATTATATGGATGCACAGTCTTCAAATTTTGCTAAGCAGATTCCTTTCATAGAGTGCAATTCCCATACAAAATGGGTTTTGTGAAAACAGACCCAGAAGTGGCGTTGCGGGGGCTCAAGTGGCGTTATAGACAATTATCCCCATTTTTAAACTGTTAGACGTACAGTCTTGAAATTTGATAAGCAGATTCCTTTCGTAAAGTAGAGAACCGCTACAAAATGGGTTTCGCGAATATCAACTACCAAGTTTAATTTCGGGAGATTAAGAGGCGTAATCGATAAATATTTCCATTTTTAAACTATTTGATCATCCTGCTTGAAAATTGGTAGGCATGTTCCTTTCATGAAATAGAGTTCCTCTAACAAAGAGTAAAATGAAAATTGACCCCAAAGATGTTTGCGAGGGGTCAAGAGGAGTTACAGAAAAAAATTCCTGTTTTTAATTGTTAGACCCATATACTTGAAATTTGTTAAGCATGTTTCTTTTGTTGAATAGGGATCCACTAAGAATAATTTTAAGCAAATCAAGTTCTGGGGGGTTGCAGGGGGTTACTGGGACGTATTGACAAAAAAAATTACTTTTTTCGAGCTATGAGGACCATAATAATGAAATTTGGTTTGCATTTTTCTTTTGTTGAATTGAAATCCGCTCAGAGCGGTAATTTTGGAAAACGGTTTTCAACGGGATTACGGGGATATTTATAGTAAAACTTTTGCTTTTTTCTGTTAGATTTAGACTTGAAATTTGGCTTGCATGTTCAATTTACGGAGTAGAGATCCACCGAAAATTGGTTTTGCGGGAATCCACTTGGTTTTTGAGTTACGAAAGAGCAAACATCATTCTATGCTTCAATTTTAGAGATTTTTAGAAAATACAAATTAGATGAGTTCTGCCCTTTTTTTTTATCAACAGGTGACAGTTACAGGTATAAGTATATTTTTCAATTGAATCGAATTCTTAATGCTAGGACTTAGATATCAATAATTTATACATATATATAAGTAGTAAAAATTTATAAAACATCATGAAATACCCAGCGAAGCGGGCGGGTAACAGCTAGTACTATATATACACATTTAAAAACTCTATATTTTATTTTAAAATTTATAGAAAATAAAAGTACCACCCATACATATACAATTAATATTTAAGTAAATATAATATTGTTAAATTATTTAGCTAGAGTCACCATCTATCTATAAACTCTACAACTAATAACTTTTTTATTTAACTGTTAGGTAACTTTTTATAAATTTAGGAGGGTAACTATGTTCCGTACAATGTTTAATAAAATTATTAATATTTAAATATATATTAAATTTATCACTTAATACCTTGTTACGATAAATAAAATTGAAAATAATATTTCTATAAATTGATGTAGTGTTGGAATTCCAGTAATGCACTTTAAGAATTTTAAAATTAAAATCATCTCTTTTATCATAAATATTTCTATGTAATTTATAGTCCTTAATACACAATGATACATCCAAGTAATTAGTTTTAACTGGATTACTATTAATTTTAATTAGCTTTAAATATTCCGGATAAAAATTAATATTGGGGTTAAAATTATTATTTTTACCAAAAATAATTAGGTCATCTATATATCTAAATAAATGATAATATAGTTATTTTCGTAAAAGTGTAAATATAAATTAGCCAATCTATTGCTAGCAGGGCCACCTTGAGGCAAACCTTTGGTTTGTTTGTGCAGAGAACCATTAAAATTAATGTAGTTTTCTTTTAAGACTAAATTTATTAGAGTTCTAAATTTTTGTAAATTAATATTAAAGTTATAATTTCTATCATTATCTAAAATTACCCTAATTATATCATTGATATTAATGGAATTAAAAAGATCTTCAAAGTCATAACTATGAACTGAATAAATATTTTTGTTTTTAAAAAAATCTATAATTGCTTTACTATTTTTAATTATAGCTTTATTACTTTGCTTATATTATATTATTTGCTTATATTATATTATGCTTGTATAATATTATGCAGCATTTTACCTGCAGCAGTGATATAAGTTTTGAAACCATTTGTTACTGTTCTAAATTTAACAGGATTTTTATGGAATTTAGGTGTTAAAAATATATATGGAAACTTAATCTTATGAATGAAAACAGCCAATTTTCTATATATAGCAGTAATTCGATTAGTAATTTCTTTATCTGACAATTCCAATCTATTAAATATTCATTGTTTAAAAAGTGTTCATTAATCATAGTATTATAAAAAAATACTTACAAATTATTGCATAATTACCAGGCACTTTACCTATGTAAACAATGATAAAATTCTTTTGTAAATCATAAATTTTCTGTTTTACATCTTTATAAGTAAGTACTGATTTAGAACGATAGTTAAATTTCATCAGGTCTTTTAAAATATTGTACTTAAGTTCATCAAATGCCTCTAAAGGCAAACCATATTTAACTGCAGATTTAGTAACAAAATTATTTATATCATTATTAATTTGATTTTTAGCAGTATTATTGTTGTTAGAAATTGTTAATCTAAAACTAGTGCTTTTACTCATGATATCTTTTAAAATTCTGTCCTTGATTATATTTAAATTGCCTGTTACTAAATGTTTGTGGTAGCTATCAATAAATTCATGATAGTTCTTACTTTTACAGTCATCTATGTCAAGAGAAGGTGAGCTATTATTGTAATTAAAGATAAATCTGCCCATCATTTTATTATATTTAAAAGCTTTTTTAACAATTACATTCCTAACTGGAACAAGTGACAAATGTCTATTAATTACGCTAGAAAAAATAACTTTATCAAATGTATTATTCATGAATAATAAAGTGCAATATTCTGTAGTAGGTTATTATATTTTTCAATATTTATATTGATTTTATTAACTAAAAAATTATTAATGTCTTCAATGATGTGAACTGCATGACACGCCTTAAAGCACTCAGTATTTAAGATTTCAGCCAACGCAATACAATTTCTTTTTTATTAAGACCAAACATAAAGTATTTGATCTGCTTGATATTAAAGTTTAATTCAAAATCATCTATAATAACTTTAATATTATCAATTAGAGATTTCTTATCTCTGTTTTTCCTTTTAGTTCTATTACTTCTGGAGTTTCTTTTAGAATTCTTATCTGAATTGGGAGCAGTATAAGAAATTTCTTTATTATTTGTAATAAATTAATTAATTAATCCAAATTATGTTACTCTGTAACATAATTTGGAGTGTGTTTTTAGCAAGGTATAAAACATTAAGACCATATGGATATATTGTATTAAAACTTCTTGATAAAGTGATTTTCCCACCATAATCTGTGCTTAGTATTTTTTTGGTACAATTTTAATAATTGACAATTCAACATTATTAAATCCATGCAATTGAAATTGTCTGAGCTCAATTTTATTAGAATTGTTTGTATAACTGAAGTTTTTAGCATCATGTCTATGTTGATTTATCCTAATGTTAATAGTATTTGAGGTCTGTCCAATATATTTATACTTACAGATATTACAACTTAATAGGTAAATACAATTAAAAGTTTTACATAGGTTAAATTTAGATTCACAATCATATTGATCATTGTTTACATAGTGCAAGTCTTACATCTATATACTATCTTTACATTTATTGAATCTTAACTTAACACTATTATTAGATATATTGTTTATATATTTGCTTGGGGATAATTTGTCCTTATTTACATGTAAAGTATTACTATTAATGTAACTTTTATTACCATATTGAATATTATAATTGCTAGAGTCTAAATTTTTTTGTTTAATATGATAAGAATGACTATTAATGAATTTTTTGTTCCAAAAAATTCTTGTCTTGAATCTTTTAGTCGTAGTGTTACTATTATAATCAATTAATTTTCTGGATGCGAAAATCGTAGACACGCATATCATTTGGTTATATGACATGTGTAAAAAATCCCTTGAGTATCAATTTGGCTCTGGTACTCTCACAAAATTTCCTCATGGCAATGTTTAGTATCCAACGAGATAATTATAAGTTAATTGGAAATAATAAAATACGTACTCTATACTTAACATTGTATTATTCAAATGCTTTGAGAATTTCTTCTTTCTTTTGGATGCAAATAATTTAATATAAAAAATGACTTAAACAATCAAATTTCTTCTGTTTTTAATATACATCTGATATATTTCCTTTAAAGAAAATATAATAAAAAATTTATCTAATATATCTTTTGTCAAACTCAATATTTGTTTTGGAGTATAACAGAATCTTGTAGAGAGAGATGTGGGTAGTTATTCAATCAACTAGGGAATTCTTACTCTGAATAATACAAAGATTAATTAGAATCTTTATAAACAATTTTTCTCGCTTCGGGAAGAACCTTATTCATCATATTTTAAAAATTTTAAAATAATTACTGAAAAAATATGCATGATAAAAAATATAGAGAACCCTTTGTCAATTTTTAAATGTTATCCGAAAAAGAATATTTTATAAGCTGTTAAAATAGATCGCTAGCAAAATAAAAAAGATAAAAGTAGCAAAAATAATTTTAAAAATAAGGAAAGAAAACTTAACGAGACGAATCTAAAACTTTTTAATCGAGATAGGCAATATATTAAAAGATAGGCTGAATAAGAATCACTATAAAGATAATAAAATTTATGGAGCACAGTAAAGTTATATATACTTAGGTATCTGACTACCCTAAAATTGTGAATTTCACCAAAAATTGACACATTTTTTATGATTTTATTTTACAGGCCATCTAATTAGCTTTATAAAAATACCAAGTTTACTATTTTCCGTTCTCAAGAATACTACAAATGCACAAGTGTTTCAGTAAAAGCAGATGCCATTACTTTAAGCAAGATGTCATAGTTTAAGATGAATATGTTTTTTTTAAGGCTCAAACAGGCCAGGGATTGCTAAAAATTTTGAAAATAATGAGCTGAAATTTTTTGTGTATGTTCTGTATAATAGTAAAAGTGCTTTGACCTTCAGATTTATCAATCATTGTTTTATTGTAAAATTTACAGTCCCTTATGTGAATATATCACCGTTTTTTTTAAACAATTTCATATAATAACTAAGATAAAGTGGTGTAGTTTTTGTAAAAATTAAATCATCTCTTATCCTGAAGGTCATTTTAAAAATGAATATCATAGCAACACATCAGAATTCAAAAATTGAGAATTTGTTTATAAACTTTTGGTTCAGAATGGGGTCGCGTTTATGTTATTTTTTGTAAATTTTTACCCATTTTAGAAATAATAATTTCTTCTTCTCTTCTTAACTTTAGCATATTTTTCTTAAAATGTACTAATTAAATCTAAAAACAACAAAAAATCCCCATGTCTCCTTTTTTAAAAAAAAAAAAAGTTGTCTCAAGTAGTTAGATACCTTAAGGAAGCCGCAAAAAATGAAACTCAGGCTGAGGCATTTTATTACCAATGTCACATGATAAATAAGAAGTTATCGGTTATTTATGATAACAGATCTGTGTATTCACCTAAAGTACCTTTAAAAGTCATAAATAGTTTTCTTTGTTTTTTTTAAAGGAACATATAATCATTTAACATTTTCCCCTTTCTGTTCATCTTGTTGTTGGCTTCTGCTTTGAGCAATAAACATCATTAGGTACCATTTATCATGATTTTCCGTAACTGGGAAGAATGATACAGCAATTTCTTTTTCACCACGTCTCTTTCTGTAAAACATTTGTCTTTATTTTCCTCATGCAGACATTTATTCAAGTAAGCATTTGTTTTAAAGCATCTCTGCTGGGAAAGAAAACGCATTTAAAAATTAAGGTTTAACTTTCATATAAATGGAATATATCTCTCATGTTGTAGTTGTTGTTTATGCCACCTGATCGACAGTAACAGAAGACCAAGGCCCACGAAATTCATCGTGGCTAAGGGCTAGATTTTTTATGCCAGTCGTTAGCTTTAGCTTTGAGCACCATGCAGGTGACAGTACGATTTTGCTTAGTTCCACCCCAATTTTTGAGGGAGAACACCTTGGGATAATCAGGGGCCTCTCATATCTCTTCCTTTCCGCCAACTTCACGACAGGACATGCGGCTCGACGGCTGTTTAGAGTACCCCATACCGTGAAGGCATTATACATTTACAAGCATCCACACGCCTTCTCCGGGATTCAAACCCAAGTGCTACGGCACCGCAGTATCACTATCCACTATACCGGATGGGCGGCATATATTTCTTATGCTTATAATTACCATTTATAAATGCTTGCTAATTGGCTAGTTGCATGGTAACGTCACTACGAAGACTTTTGGTGACGGATCTCAAAACTTTGAACTATGGGGAAGTGACGAGTACGACACCCGAGCCTGCACAAAGACCCAGCACCAATGTGAAGATACTGATATCATGCCAACGGGAGGAAATGGTTCTCAACAAATTTAATGCGCATCAGCAACGAAATGTGGTGAATCTTTAGTGGCATTGGGAATCGAACCCACTGCTCTGCAAATGCAATGCTACCCCAATACCATGATGTATAAATATGAACAAATAATTGTGATTACCATGTTAAATGTTTATACAGATCTTACATTTAGTAGAATGTTGAAATTTTAAAACTAAAATATATTAAAACTTTAACAGATGTTTTTATTTCCCTTAGAGAGAACCATGAAAGAGCAAAGCCTTTAGAAAGTATCCTGTATTTATACTGTTTAGTCTGTATTTATACTGTTTAAAATGTATGAATTTTTTTAGAAAAAAATACTTCATCTTAAATTAAAAAGGTTTTGCTCGGTAAAAGAAGGAGGTAGATGAAAAAACACGGAAAAACATTTCATAATATTAGAAATTTGACTGTTTTAACATTACGTGTGTATTTGCGTATATATAAAAATAGATGAAAATGATTTCCGTTTCCGAATTCTGATTTTGGAAAATTACATTTAAATAACATGTAAAATTTTGTTCTTGTTTCTTTTTTACATATGATGCACTATTTACCCTGTGTATATACTTATTACCACGCTCTTAACAATTAAAGCTCCATTTCTAAATTCATACAGAATTTACTTTTTTAAAGTTTAAAAATAAGCATACAAAAGTTAATTTTTGATTTGAAAAAACTTGAAAAAAAAAGCGTTTTTCACTGTAGATGAATAAGCATTACAATGAAATTGAGATACAATATTGAAAACATGCTCATATCTCTCTTTATATATATAAAAAAACCTTTTCTTGATACTGTAATAAATTTATCTGTACATAAGATATAATTCGTAAAAAGTTGAATTTAAATGAAGAGGAGCGCTAAGAACGATTTGTCTACGGGGTCACCCTCCACTAGATTCCAACACTTTCTCGAAAAATTAGCTTACATCATAGATCGTAATGTTTTGATTTCTGCAGTTATTCCCAGAAGCATCCATAGGGTCCCCAAGTCGCAAAATTTGGTTGCCAGAAATGAAGCCAACTCGGCTATGTTGCCAATATTTCGTCAAGTTTCCATTGAAACGCCATTATAATGTAAGGGACGACATTGCTTGCAAATATTACAATTTTTGAGCCTTCGAGAGGACTCTGATATGCCATTCGTATTGAAACGTACACAATTCCCAGTAAGATTGGCATTTTCAGGACTATTAATAAACCGCAGAGACAGAGTTTTTTTGAAAAAGTCGGTTTATGGGCAACATCGACGGAAACATTATTTACTCATGGACAAATGTATGTGATTCTTTCAAGGTGAAAAAGCAAAGACGGAATAAAAATTCAGTACAATTTGGAGGAATAGGTGATTTGGAACATTGTTTTGAAAAGGCATGAAATTGTACCCATTCTTTCTACATTAGAGGTTGGTCCACCGTTAGGAGAACAGGGTAAATAATTATAAAAACAGTAATTATAAAATAAAAATATAATAATATAGTCTGTATGATCACCAGCATCAGAAGAAAAAATAAAGCAGCATTGTTTGGATAATTTTATATTAATTTGTATGTACACGACTCGAGCAAGTCTCTTAATATAATTACTTAATTGAGTACTTCAAAGTGAGTAATATATGAAAAATGTATTATTTCCTATAAATGTTTTCTAAAGAAAAAAACATAATGAATAACTTTTTTGTTAGAAAGCTTTACTTTTGTGGATTATTTATGTAACCTCAGTCAAAAAGCTTTTTATTTAACCGCAGCTAAGTAATAGCATTTTCCGCTTCCTTGCTTTTCCGTGAAATTAAAATTGCAATTTTAACTTATAAAACATTAACCTCTAAACATATGTTGAAAACTTTTTTGTGAACATTAGTAAATTATGTAGGAGATAAAAAAAATATCTGTTGAAAAAGTGTTTACTTTGTACGTTGATTTCCTGAGAACTGAAATAAAGGAATACAGAGTGTTTTTTTTGTTGAAAAAAAGACTCATTAAAATGAAGAGATACAGAATAGTTTCTTATTTCTTTCGAGTTTTTTCATTTAAAAGGAAACAAGTGTAACAAGATCAAAAGAAAAGCCTTCATTAGCAGTTGTAATCATAGAAAGTGAATCTGATTTTAATATTTAAATTCTAACCTAATGTAATGGATGAGCTATCCCATCCATTAGTGTACGAGAGATAGAAGGAAAACTAGCCATAGTAAAAAAAAAAAAAAAAAAAAAACTTATTTACACTATTCTCAACAACAACACAAATTCAACAATCTAATTTGAGAAATGCACCAATTGATAAATATGAAAGCAATCGCGACGCAGACGAGATAAATAATTAATCGGACCACTTACACTTAGCACTTCCAAGCGAATGCACCTTCTTATATTTGAAGATAATTTCTAAAGTAATCCAATCCAAAACGACTGAATCCAATTTAACAACTAACTGACCAAATCGTCAATTTTAATATTAATCAAATAATTAACGAAGTCCTCTCGTCTAGCTTTACTTTATCTTACGTAAATCTTCCCTCTATCCTTTATCTTCTAACCTCGCTCTCCTCAAGCCAGAAAGCTAATACTTACATACATGACATAATTTACATAGACCGCGTCTTCTTTGGGAGGAAGTTTTCAAATAAATAATATTTAAAGAAAAATATTCCCCAAAGGATTGTTAGGAAAAACGCGGATATTCCCGTTACACTAACACCTTTCATACCTTTTTAGATTACATTAAGAAAAAAAGATTGATTCGTTGCCGGACCGATAGCTTGCATAATGTGTAGGGATCACAGAGTCTACTCGGAATCGCATAGGATTGCAGGGTTGCAAATGCCGCACTTGCATGGCAGGAAACATTTTATTAAACGGTTGTATTACAACATTTGTTCAAAATTACGACCATAAGTCGTCTGTCAAGTCTGACAGCGACGCTGCATGGAATGCCTGACGTTCTGGAGGATTTCTCCAGGAAATCTAAAGGTAGATGTTACTGAACAGAAGGTTTCGTAAACACCAATCCTGCTGGAGGTCGTCTTTTGTAATCCGTTTCCCGAGGTATTAGGATCAATTCGCATTCAAACGAGCAATTGGTCAACATGCTGATAGTGTATAGAAACGCGGGTTGTAACAAGCACGCAGCTCGGAGGAACGCGAAACTGGTTCTGTACCGAGCTAAATGGTTCTTTTTGGAGTACAAGACGCCAGTTCCTTCAGTGGATGACCTCATCGTTCGAATATCTGTAGCTACTGGAAGGATACATGACATGCCAGGAATGTTTCAGAACGTAAGAAATTCCATGCAATGCCGCTGTCAGTCCTGCCAGAGGACTTCTGGTAGTAATTTCTAACATCCGTTTTAGTACAACCTTTTAATAAAATGTTTTCTGTCTTATTAATGTTCTGCTGTTTCTGTTCTTTTTCTTCGCAGCATAGCTCGCAACTACCGGCATTTGCGAACCTTCATTCGTATTTGATTCCGAGTCAGCTCTGTACCTCCCCCCTCCCCTCCCCCCTATACATCCTGCAAGTTTTTTGTTCTGTTAGCGAACCACCCTGTATATAAGATATTGCAAAAATTGTTTAATACAAAGAAGTAAAATTTACTATTGAAATTTTTGAAAAAATAAAGAGATCAATGTTGAAGTTTTACAGACATTTCAGACTGAGGACTGCTTTACCCAAAAGTAGGGCTTTACCAGTTTTATGGCTAACAAATTATTTGAAAACACAAAATCAGTTGAAAAGTTAATTGATTTTGATGTGTCAAAAATGGCAATATATTTTAATAAAAACACAAAGTGAATATTGACTTTTCTTCAATCTAAAGCTGAACGATGCCATTAAGAAACTGTTAGAAATAAATAATTTGTAATTAATTATCATTATAATGTTTCAAGTTATACCAAGTTTTGGAATTAGAAATGTGAATTTAATATTTTATTTAATCACAAGTGTCGAAGCATTTTTTCTTTTTTTTTTTTTGAAAAATCATTAGAATACATTATTTTAATTTTTAATATAAGAGTAATTTTTGCGTAAAATATTCTACTTATAGAAATGTTACTAAGCATATAGTGCTTATTTTAAATAATCTAAAACTATTTAATTTTGTATTGCCCATTAAACAACTTTTTGGATATCTTTTAAAGCAGGGTTTGGCACCTTGCTTGGCTCGCGGGTCACATTGGAGAAGTGGAGGGTAACTATCCGCAACTTTTTTAAATGATTGCATTCATCATAAAAAAATAATAAATATGTTAAATGAAATAATTGCAGTTTTATTAAATTTATTTATTATGCTAATTTCAAATCGTATATAACTGTAAGCACATTTAATTTTAGAATCAGTTTAATGTGACAAATGTACCCCCATCACACTTTTCTGCAATTTTTTTCAATTCCCACTCTCTATTAGCTCACTCTCTGTCTATATTTATATATTTATCTTGTTCAAATTTTCAATCGTTAATAAAATACTTTCTATTTATCCAATCAAGTTCAAACAAATTTTTTAAAACTTGTAGTGGATGACACTTGATGTTAATAGAGTTTTCAAAATATTGATTAATTAAATTAAATTTAAATTAATTACGGATTTCGACACAAACTTAAATTTGACTCCATTTATGTAACAATGTAACTGTTAAAACAATGACAAAAGCTGGCGTTGAAAACCGGTTTTTCAGCCAAACTAGCTAAACCGGGTGTGCATTGTTACAACAATGCAAACACAAAAACCATGCTCTTTTTTTTAATTTCTATTATTTTAGTTCAATTTCTCCCTATATATATATTTTGTTCAAATTTTCAGTCGTTAATAAAATACTTTCCATTCATCTATTCAAAGTAGGATTTTTTTTTATATTACTTGTTTTAAAGTTAGGAATGAGATAGCTTGCTGAAACTCTCATACAGACTGCAAATTTATGTCAGCCAACTCGTATCTATATTTACTCTTGTTGATCTTCATACAAGAAAAACTTTCCTCACAAATATGTGTCGACTAAAATGTCAAGAACAATTTCCCCACTAATTTCTTCATGTATGGAAATTTTTCAGCTGACAAAGATTTGTAAATGTCATCGTCACTGCATTAAACATTTTCTTCACTCTGTGATCTGACTTAAGTCAAGGAATTCAAACTGTAGCTCTTCGGGGGCAGTATCAATATCAGCAGTAACGAGATAACTGAGCACATTCAATTTAGACTCAATTTTCTTCAATTCCTGAAATAATCTTTTGACCTCATCCTCCAAACTACGCATGATCTCTGCGCTTTATACGTACGATGAACACTTTTAGGTACAGTAAAACGTCGTTTATTCGAATCAATTGGGAACGGACACCGTACGAATACGCGATTGTTCGGATAACCGAAAAACATGTATACACTATACAAATATTGAAAATCATCATATGCGGGAAACGTGCTTGAAGAAAGTGCAAAACATCGCAAGGTTTCCTTGATTGGGGAAAATAATCATTTATTTTTCGCTGCACTATTGTACACCTTCGTTTTTTCAATGCATGGTCTATGATTCTCTTCAGCAGCAGTAGTTGAGTAGGACAGCACTCTGATTGTTATTCGTACCACTCCATAGCTGTCTAAAAACGCGTCAGCATTTGCTACTTTCGTTGTTGTTGTCCTCGTCTTCATCCGTTTCATCGTCGACAGGGTCGGATTCTTCTTGCAAAGAAGTCACAATCTCGTCATCGCTTAGCATTTGAAATCCCCAGTCTTCTACATCGTATGCCATCCAGGTTTCTACATCAACAAAACTCAACAAAAGAGCACGTATACACTGTCTCACTTGGAAACAAACTGACCTAATATTCGATGCAGATGTTTACCAAATCACACAACTCAAATTCCCCAAATATCCCTCCCCTTGGGGTTTCCCGTCACTTTGGCCTTACACGAAACAACTGTGGAACATTGCTCTGTTCGAAAAAGTATCCGGACTTTGGTTCGGATATTTCACGCTCCGGATAATAAACGTTCGGATAAACGACGTTCTACGGTTCTTTGTTTTCATAATAGTGAAAAGTAAAAAACGAAACTTTGATCGCGCATGGAAAGAAATATCGGTTCAAAGCGGATTTTCTTACTGTCTTGACGGCTGCATGTGGCCCGCGATTGCTAGTTGCCCCCTCTTGTTTAAAAGTATTAAATCCAAAAATTTAGAATAAATATTTACCAAAAATTGTAAATAAGCACCAAACAATATTTAAAAATTTAAAATAAACTTTTTAAATGAAAAAGAATTTTTTTATTATTTTTAATTTTCATGTACACTTTTAAATAAATAAGTTTATTTTCTTAACTTATCAGCAGTTTCTAAATTACGGTTTTTGCTTTTAAAGTAAAGAAAACTGAAAATGAAAAGAAGCAAAATAAATTATCTAATATGTGAGACAGTCATCTAATAAAGTCGAAACGGTATTTAAAATCTCTCCTGAAAGTTATGATGTTCATTTAAATACTGAAATATAAAAACTTTGCTTTTACTGTCAACAATCCAAAAAAGTGAAATAAAAAATGTTTCTAAGTTATTTAACAAATTAACCTACAGAATCAGACAGTTTGCAGACGAGAAGACAAATCACTAGTATTAAGGGAAAGTTTTACAGTAACTAGTAAGAAATATCATCAAGAATCTAGCTTTATTCTTTGGGATGATAACGTAGTGTAAAAAGGATGATAAATTGAAGTTTTTTTCCACGATATTGTACAAACTTACTGAAAGGTTCAACAATAGTCGTTTGAACACAGAGTTCCAAGAATGTGAACGTTTTTTTTTTTTTAAAAAAAAATAGTATACTGATTTCAAGACTCATTTTCTTTAAAATTATGCTGAAGTTTTCACCAAATTCGAGAAGTCTGAATCGTTTTAAGATTTGAGTTTGAGTTGATAACTGAATAAATATGACAACAGAAAAACTCTAAGGAATATATTTACCAAAACTTCTTTTTGGTACTTTAAGTGAATCTGTAAAGAGTGACAGAGGTTCTCAGAAAAAATCATGTCACATGTGATATTCTCCAGGTTCTAGAATTTCTTGTTATGGTCTTAATCCAGGGTCCTCATTCTACGGCCCACCTGCCATATGTGACCCTCGAGACCCTCTCCTCCTGCCCGTAGAGACCTTTTTATCTATAGAAAAAATTACCCAAATTTACGTGTATCCTGAAAAAATCAGGCAATGTTTACGTGGCCTTTACGTTTTTAACGAACTAAATGGATAGGCGCAGTTGCACGTTATGTTTTCCACTGGTAACACATAGCGAAATCTTGCTAGCTTCTTTTTTTCTACTTCTCCTTACAGTCAATGAGATGATATAACACCATCTAGGGCAACGGTTCTTAAACTGCAATCCTCGGACCCCTGAGGGTCCCCAGTGTCTTTCTCTAGGGGGTCCATGGAGTCTCTCATGTAACGTTTAGATTTTCCTCTTTTACAGATTCTGAAAGGCTTCTTTTGCAAAAATTGAAAGATGTGCAATACTGTGACGGATCTATTCGTCTTCCACTAACCTTCTCTATTTTCTTTAAAGTAATTTATTTATTTCAACCAATCTCCACCGGGAGCCAAGCGTGATTTATGCAAAAAAAATATATTATATAAGTTTGGGTTTCGCGAGTTAAAAAGTTAAGTAAAGTGAAGAGATAGGAGAGTGAAGTTAAATGAATTGAAGATCGGTAGGTCCACACGCAGTTGTTGACATTCGTGGATAGCAGTTACGTGTGGAGCTACACTAGGAGAAGTACACTGAAGCTTGTAAAGATCCGTGTTACAGAGTGTGGATCCTTGACCATTCTCCTAACCAGTCAACAAGACAGATATCATCACGACGGAACAGCCGATGATAAAAGATAAGGTCAGTGATTTAAATATTGTGAATATTCGTACGTGGCGTAGCTGTAATTGTGCGTGTTTAAGCTTTCATAGATTCAGTTGTTATTTCGCTAGTAGTAATTCCCCTTTTCGTACTCCACTTTATTTTGTTTCTCCCTTCTTTGTTAATAAGAATCAATAAATATAGTGATTTGCAATTATGTCTTATGATCATTTAAGTCCGCCTACACATCCAGTCGTATTGGTAGATAGACGGGGAGATGGTAGTCTGAGGGGTGACTTTGAGTCACGACAATACTAAACCAGATTTTCTAAATTGTCCCCAATGCAAAAACTCAACTAGAACATATATTTGGATCAAGAGTACAAAGCTAGGGAGTGGTGTTCAAAATCTTGGGAGACTGTGATGTCACGCCAATACATAAAGGGGAGCCATGGCGGTCAAAATTTTAAGAACCGTGGATCTAGTAGCAGAATTTTTAAGTCGTTTGTTTTTTGTTGAAGATTTGATTATTTTGATCTTAGTTTATCAGTTGCAGTTGACTGCTGCGATGAGGTGTTGGTGTCAGTCAACGTCTAATTGCGATACGTGTTGCACTCTATTTTATAAAGTTATAATAGTCCCTTCGGCGTAATTATTTACTAGTATGTATAGAGCAGGAGTGGACGGATTTTTCCAGGGTATGGGCTACTTCTTATGTTCTTACGGAACTGCGGTACACCCAGTGGCGAAGGTGGGGCCATTATGTGTTAAAATTGTATGTTTTCTTTTCTTAACACTTGTGTTCACCATTGTACCCCTCTTTTAAAATATGACAGATCACTATTTTTTCTACAAAAGCACAAGTAACACAAAATTGTCAAGTTTAATTCTGGAAAAACAATGAGCGACTGCTAGACCGTAGACGTATTCATTGCAACGAGCAGCAAACGTACGTGAACCGATGAATCTGAAACTTGTGTATATATTTCTGCCGGGGGCCGCGCCATCGCGGAATATAGCATAAACACGAGAACCCATTCCCACGAAAGGGTAGATTCTGGCAGGATATTGCAATAGCTAATCCTTTGCTATCGTGAAAAGAGCTGATCATCAAGATTTATACTCTCATTTTCAGTCGGCATATGGGGAAAAATTCATTTATACAGTTGGAATCGCAGTAATCTGTTTCCCCCCTATAGTGACAGAGAATGTGTTAAGCGTTATCGTGCGCTTCCAATAATGGCACATGTGTCATCTACATATTTATCGAATCATTTGCTTAATTAAACACAGTCACATCATTTATGAAAAACAGATTATCTTGTCTAGGTAGTGTTAGTGTTCCATAAATATGTTTCTTTTAGATGCCCCTGGCCTATGTTCCAATTGAAACTGCTCCTTTCCTTTTATCGTTGCTTTACGATCATCTCGGATTAGCGACGATAACAACGTAATAAACAGAATTTTAAGTTATCTATATGTTCTATATCAATTTTTTAAAACTTTTATTGGAGACATTGGTTATAAATCGTAATTTAGGTATCTCAATATTGCAATTGTGTAATTTCTAAATCCAATGTAACAGTTAAATTTCTAATACAGTTTTCATGACAGTCAAGTTAGTGCAACGTTTATTGAAATTTAAATAGCAACAATCCTTAATTTTACATATTGAAGTAAACAAGATCGAGAATTTTTTGAAGGAACAATAATATCATATATGTCAACTTGTGCTCAATTGAGTTTGATTTTAATACATATAAGAAAAAAAGATAATTTTTTAAAACTTTATTAATACATTAAACTTCTATTTTTCGATATATTTTTCTTTTTTAATTGATAATTTTATATTCACTAAAGCATGAATTGTATGCATTGTTTTTAAAGGCATTTGATTAAACACATAAAGGTAAACTCTTTTAATTCGAACAAAAATTTAAACATAACCCTTTTCATTTTATACTACAGCTTTATTTAGTCTCCCTATATTAACATTATTCAACACACGACATATATATTTATAGTAGTAATTCTACGAGGAATGTGACTGTTACAACCCACTCCATTGCTTAAGTTTAATATAATAATTGAATACGAATGTGTAGCAAATTCAGTTTCAATTTATGGAACTAAATGATGAGAAGATTAGGTATACAAAGACCTTATGTCCCAAACACTGATTGCCAATGTATTGTAGGGAATCGGAATAAATAATGTATCGTGTAACGCAATTTATACCGTCTCATGTAAACTGGTATAAGGGTCTTAAGATCTCTCAGAACGTCCTTTATCTTAGCAATTCGAATATACATGCGCTCCAGTATATTCTATATAAATAACTTAAAGTACTTGAAGATCTTTAAAATTGAAACTATTTTCTACAGATATATTTGAATATATATTGATATGTATTCATAAATATTATTTGAAGACTTGAATATGGATTAAATTTCAAGATAAGGTTTTAGCGCAATGTTAAAAAAAGGGATCCAAACTAGGAACACATTTTCTGTATAAAAAATACTCCAGTATTTATTTAAATGTAACAATACTCTTCTATTATCCTATTCTGATAAAATATTCAAATATTTATTAAATATCCTTTACTTTTTCACTTAATGCTCATAATTAATGTATTTCATTTTTAAATCCTTAAAACTAAGGAAAATATATTTTACTTATGATTTATTTTGAAAAAAAGTATTATTAATATTAAATTAATAGAAGCATTTTATGTAAGTCTTACAATGTTTCCGAAATTAAAATTATTTTCTTGAATGTATTTTTGTTATAAATACTTAAATTCTAATAAAAATAAATCAGGGGATTAAATTTTTATTTAATCAAATCATTGTTTTGTTAATGATGATTTATAACTTAAAAACACACCAAAAATGAATAATCCGAATGGGACTGTTGAAAAAAGCAGACAGTGACAGTCGTAAAAGCTGACACCACGTATATACAAATTTATTTATAACACAACTTATTTTCAAACCGTACCGACGACATGACGAAATCATTTCGATTTAGTCATGAAATGCCAATATAGTCGTCAAGTGAAGTGCCGGGTTAAGATCAAAGTGGTAAGTGTTCATTTGGATTGCCTAAAAAAGGATATGTTTGTACCTAAAGTACGAGAGGACTAAATTTTCTTAAAAGGGACGAACATTGATAGGTGTAATATACTTGTAATTGAAATGGGACGCTAATAATACCATAGGAATTGAACGTTTTATGCAAGAAATATAGCTACAAGAGCCAAAAATATTAATAATGCGTTGACACATCTATCCAGCCGGACATTGACTAGCAGAGTTGGTGCCTGTCTTTTTGATAGACTACTTGCCTTATATTTTCCAATAGGTGAGTTAGATAGACAAAATCTTAGAACAGCCGGAGACGCTTGCCTTTTTCGAAATCAAACGAGTGCTGAGGAGAGATCTGTCATCACTCCGGCCAGGAAAATGCTGGAGAGTAAAGAAGACAAGCCGAATTCAGGTGCGCTGTATGCGTCTTGTTATTTCCTTTTGAAATGTAAACCTAGGGATCCGTTGAAGAAAAGACGGTATTCTACGGAGCGTAGAATCTCGCCAACGTCCCATCGTACTTCAAGGATGCCACGCAAACAACCGAAAGGGGCATGCAATCAACTGTAATGGCTTCAAATACCATAATCCTGATTGTCGAGTTGTGTGACGGAAAATAGTCTGGTGAGTATCTTCCATTATTCTCTACGTTTCCAAACATGTCTTATCTGATCGTCAGGACTCAATTCTGATTTCGCTCCACTTGGATAGCTCCTTATTGGTTTTCACGTTATAGAGCGGGGGTGGGCAGACTTTTCCAGGATGCGGGCTACTTCTGATTTTTTCAAGGAAGTGTGGTCCACCCAGTGTCAGCGGCGCAGACAAGGATGGAGGAGTTGTCCACGGGTCTGAACCCTATCTCATAATCCTTCATTATAGTCCAATGTATATAGTATGTAAAATGTGAGAAAGTATTTGAGATTAGTAATTTTTTTATTTATTAATGTTAATTATTTATTCAGTAATTTATTTTTACTGTTTTTTGTTCCCGACAATCGACAAAATCAAAACAAATGTTTGGCTACATATTGATTTATGATACGAGAATGGTAGACCTTCAACCCTCGAAACACTTCTCTTTAAAAATTCTTGTCCCCAATGTCGTAGGTGGGTGAGGTAAGGAAAAGGTTATTATTATAATTTAATAATAAAAGTACGGAATATGTACTTATATATATACCTACAGAATTAAAATAAAAAAACACTTTTAAAACCGCGTTTAAAGCAAAACGCAAGATACGAACTCAATTATAATAGCCCCAAATATAATTATATCAAATGATACATTTATTATGAAACAATTCAAAATACATTAAACACATAAAACATTTTTATCTAAAGATAGTTTTTATTGTTATGGTCAGTAGCAGGCTTAGTTTGCGTATTGTCAGCAAATCTTGAATTTTCCATACATAATTACTAACTGGTAAAGTTTTTAGGCGGTCACCCCAAATAATTTGGCAGTCCACCGGTCGATCGCGATCGACGTAATGCCCACCCCGGTTATAGAGTATATTTATTTCTTAGAGTCATGACAAGTATCAGTTTTAAACAAAACTCAACTGCCTTTACGTTGTAATTTTTAAAAAAAAGATAAACACGGGAATTTTTCAAGGGGGGGGGGCTGCTGATGATCATAAGTCCACCACTCTCGTATCATAGCCCAATAGGCCCCCAACGTGTACTTCTGATTTTATCGATTGTCAGGAACAAAAAATAACAAAAAGTTCATTGTTGAATAAATAATTAGTGCTAATTAATACAGTAAATTATTAAATTACAACACTTAATTTCATTACCTTTGTTATTTTACGCACTATATACATAGAGTTATAAACAATCGAAAAAATCAAGATTGATGGGGGAGGGAGTTCGGACCCCTGGACATCCCCTCCCCTTGTGTGCGCCTTCTATTGAAAAATAATTTCCTTTCCTTCAACAAAGAGAAACTTAGTTTTGAACAGTTGATTCTCAGATTTATACATTGCCCTTTATACTCTATTTTTAACATTACAACATTTTATAGAACAAAGAGGAGGGAAACCCTTTCACTTCAGAAGTAAAACCATAGCTACATTGTTTTTTTTTCAAACTATTTTGAAGTAAAGTTTCCATGTCTTCCAAGAAGCATTGTTGATCCGAGATCAGAATGTTTCTTTGTAAAAGGAAAAGTGTGTGTTTCGCCATTGCTAAATATTTTTTTTATCTCTACAAGCTATATATAATTTACTTTGTGTATGAAATAAGAAAGGAACACTTTTAGATCTAATTTTCTCAAAAGATAAAGAACACATGCACACAATTTACTGATTGCGATCAATATTTACAAGCGTAAGTTCAGACACGTAAATACCTAACACAATTAGCTAGGAATCATTAATTCGTTACATAAATCCTTTTATTTAGATAGTTATTAATTTTATTGAAAAGCACCTTCATATAAATATGATAAATGGAATACCTGACTTAATTCTAAACATATTATTCCGATTTAGTAATCAGCGAAAATTCATTTGAGGCATTCCATCAGAGATCTGTCGATCAAACAAAGGAGTTAAGATTTATTGAATACCTAAATGCACACAGGGAAGGATATGAATAGTTAATTTATATGTAAAAATATATACATGTAATTAACTTATAGTATTTACTTAAAATTCTAATCTCATATATTTTTCTCCAAATCATAATTCTGAATAACATATATTGAAGCACATCTCGTTTCATATCACACATTAAAGGATTAAATCCCATATTTTGAAAAATTTGTTGAAGGCAGACTCTACATCTTTCTAGAAGGGATTGCTTGATGAGTCGTGAGAAACTAAATTTCTTTCTTTTATTACGTTAGGAATTCCTTTGGCGCAATTCGGTTACTTTTTAAATTGGATTAAAAGAAGTTAAAAAGCAAACACTTTGAATATTTAACTCTGTAAAGTATTGCAAAAATGTTTTTCGTTTTACTTTTAAATTTAGTTTGAAACACACACTTAAAACTGAGTTTTGTTTAAAAAATGAAGTCATTCTGTTAAAATGATTGGCAATAATTGTTATGAATAGAAAAGTAGCTAGTACCGTTTTAGAATCTTTACTAAATCAGTCATCTTTTGAAATATGTTGCCTAAGAAAGTATGTAATATTTTTCATTTTATGAAAAATAAGAGTTAGGTGACATCATTTTCTCAAAACCTGACTCGAACAAACTACGTTAATTTTAACTAAACCAGCAAAGTGTTTTGACCGTTTTGTGACTATGATTAATAGCGTGTCTATGTAAGAGGACATTAGTGAAAGAATCAATGTAAAAGTGTGAAATTAGTGAACACGGTACCTAATGATTTGATGAAGGGTGTCAATTTTCCTCATTTTCAAAAATATGCTAGTCGTCACTTAATCAAATGTTTTGGAACTTTTTTTTTATTTCCCTCTCCTCCTCCCCCTTTCATGCCGTGCCTGCTTAACGTGGTGCCCAGTATAATTACAGTTTAAAACTAGACCTGATATTTTTAAGCAAAAATTTTAATGATTAAATACTCTTTTTTTTTAAGAGCACTAATTTTTTAACTGATCTTGATTAACTAATGTTTTTGGATTAGAATTACAATATTTAATACTCATCTAGCAAAAAAAATGTCTAATTTAGCCGAAATTCATCAATCGTTATTTAAAAGTCTTTTTCCTATACAGTTAAACAGTGAAATTTTTACTTTCTGCATTCTTCAAATTTCTGTTATTGAACCATTTTAAAAAAGATTTATTTCTAGAACAGGATACTATGAAAAACTACAACGATTTTTTGTACAAGTTAAGAGATTCTTTGAATTATATATTGATCTTACATTAGTGAATCCATTTATGGTACAAGCAAAACCAAAGCTTCCACGAAATAACGAAATATCGATTACATATAACTTAATATACTTTACTAGTGTTGATGCTTAAGACTTGTTTAAAACTTTTTGGAATTCACGGAAAATGTCGATATTCAAGTATTTTAAATATATTTAAAATCTCTCTTGCACTTACATTTTTGTTTCTTAATTTTCTCTTCGAGTTAGTTCTTTTTAATAAATCTAATGGACTAAAAACTCAGAACAAATTTCAATCTTCTGTAACTGTCACAAATCACGCGCTTAATTAAGCTTAAAAGTTTCCTAAAAATTGGAATCATAATCCCTTGGAAAGATATTTGTACCTATTTTCTTCTTGTGCTCGGCTTTTTAAGAGTCAACGGTTTAATGAATCTTGTCTGACTTCATCAGACTCTGGAGGGTTAGCAACAACACACAACTCAACAAAAGTTAGCTATTTAAATGTTTTCAAGTGTAATTCATATTCCGACATAAATGCAGCATTTTCTACAGAAAATAAATAAATAAAATAAAAAAGTAGTGAAGTACATACTATTGGGTATAAGGGAAAGTTCTGCCGTTTTCAAACACGTGCACTTTTATGCGTTATCGATCTTTAGCAAGAATTCGGATCCAACTGAAACCGGTTTAAACCAGTGGCTTCTCAAACTTTACACATTTGCGGCCCAATTTTTCATAACTTTTGATGAGCCCCCCGCCCCGTACAATAATTGTATATTAGATTCAATAATGTACTTCGACGTAAAGCTACAATACGATTTTAATCATAAATCGTAGAAAACATCAAGATAAATATTAAATTTTTTATATAATTTTGAATATGACAAGCCCGTGGGAGTCACTAGTAATTTTAAATATGTGTGTTCTTAACTTAGTATTGATAAATTAATTATCATATACATCGAGCAGTACTGATACATTTATAAGTATATTGTGTCATTGTAAATGTGTAATTTATTTTTATTATGCAAAATGTATTTCGTTTTGCTTTCAATCGTTAAATGAATAATTATTTTAAAATAACCTTTTATTTTCCATTTTTCAATATTCTCACGCCCCCTCATAGGGTTATGATCCCCCTTAGAGGGCGTGCCCCACAGTTTGAGAAACGCTGATTTAAACTGTTAGATTAGTATACTATTGATGATTCTATTTCAGTCTCAGTTTTTTTAAAACTTGTAAAGCTGTCATAAAGAGTGAAGAAATAGTGCACTTCAGATATTGTATATTGCTTGAGGTCAAAAATGGGAATAATGCACAATGGAGGCAAAAAGAAACTTGTATGACGAATTTGAAGAGAAAGCAGTAGCAGCTCAAACATGTCAAAGATGGCTTGTGAAATTTCGCTTCTTTGATAGATGAACCCAGATCAGAGAGGCCATCAGAAGTCAGTGACGACTGCTACGCAAAATGACCAGAACAAATCCCACTTTAAGTTCCACGGGATTGGGCTTCAAGCTTGGAATTCATCAGACTACTGCTCTGGGTTACATTAACAGAGAGCTTGTATCCAAACTCTCTGTTTGGGCGCTACACGAATTAAACGAAATAAATTTGATGGACAGAATTTCGATATGTTGTTCAAATCTTACTCGTCACCAAACGGAACTGTTTTTGGACTACATGGTGACTGGAGATGAAAAGTGGATAGTGTATAAACAGTAGTGAGGGTGTCCAAATGGCAGTGGAGAATTCTTTGTCTCCAAAACCGAGAACTTCTTTTCAAGAGTGTTAGATAAGCTGCTAGAAAGCTGGCAGACAGTTGTTACTAACAAAAGGCATTATATTTTAGATCAAATTTTAAATAAAAAAGAAGAAAAAGGGCTTCTTTTTTTTAGCAAAAAACGACAGAACTTTCCTTTACGGCCATTCCCAGCATTTACAATTCTTATAATGCTTATGAGTTTTTGTGATTAATGTAAAAAATAGAGTTAATTTTAAAGAACAAAAATGCTCAGATAAAACTTATTAAGCATGAATAAATTATCCCCTTTCTCTATTCTAAAATCTCAAATGATAGTAATGATCCTTAAAATTTTTTCCCCGAAATTCCTTAAAATATAAATATTTTCATTATGAAATGGAATAAAAAATTGGAATTCTTTTTCAAACCGAAGAACCCCTGATTAAAATTATTTATCATCTATTAATTTTTAAATTTTTAATATGGCTTTCCCTATTACAAGGAATAATTAATATGATTGTATTAAGGACATATTAAAAATTCTGTAATTTTAAGTAACAAAATATTAAGGAAATGAATCCGAAACAATATTTTTTTTTAATAGGGAAATGTTGTGTTTTAAAATATTTTGATTTTGTTAATATATCCAGAGAAACACAGTTTGTGGTAATATATATCCCTTTTAAATTATATGGATTTGTTCTGTGTAAAATGATGAATAGACTTTGATTATATAAAGTTATTTAAAAATAACAGACTCTCTTTTAATTTATTCATAAACTTTGACTCTACATTCTGTACTTCAACATTTATCGAAAATAATTTAAATGAAGCAATTTTTTTAAAGAATTTTTCATGATTGAAGAATTTTTTAAGATTATGTGTAATTAAATCTGCAATTAATCCCACATTTATGTCAATTAAATGTAAGTCACTTTTGTTCTCTTTTCCAGAGTCCGGATATCACCACTTAACTTTATGAGGGGAAAAAAAGAATTTTGTGGAAATTTTTCCTGGTTTTATTCGTTTCGTAATCAAGTTAAGTTATTTGCAATTTCATGATGGATATTTCTCTACAGCAAGTAAATATTTGTGATATCATTAAATAATAGCATCCAGAAGAGTACCTTCTCATATCGTTCATGATTCTGTTTGAGATGTTCACCTTTTTTGTGCACAGTTTTCTTGTAATCAATTACCTTAACAACATTGGCATAGCTAGTACTGAATGGGCCCTGTTTCAAAATACTTTGTGGGGCCCTTTTTGGAGAGAGCCGTAAGATTTAACAATGTTTTTCTCACACATTTTGGAACCCTTGTAGCTTGGATATGGCTGATACGGCAGTAGCTACAAGCTACTTAACAAGCGAAGGAAATGTTGTACATAAAGAACATTTTTATAAAAATTTACTTTTAACTGTATCCTGCTAATAATAGAAGGTTTTTATTAGAATCGGGTTAGGTAAGAAAAGTGTTATTCGCAATGAATAAAAGTTTTTTTTAATATTAAAACACGCGCATAATTGAAATACAATGGTTTCTATTGAAAAAGTTTATTTTCAGGGTCTTTATTATTGTCCGTGTACTCTTTCCATGGTTTTCACTTTTTTTCTCTCAAAACTGAATATCTTCATAGCTGACATCCCACCAATGTACATTGCATCCCCATTGTGTGCAACGACAAATGATTGGCACAGGAATTGTTCGACGTTGCGGCCACGTAGGTCACAGCACATCTGACACCGATGGATGGAGAATTGTCGGACGCTTTCAAATAAATCCAGTGTGCTGACGATGTCAGCTGAAGCGACGAGGATCCGTGCTGTGAGATCTGCCACTGTAGCCACCGGCGTCTCATATACAAGTGTTTTAAGTTGTCTCCAGAAGAAGAAACTCAAGGGATTGAGTTCCATAAAGCGTGGAGTTCAAGCAATAGATCCACCGCGTCCAATTTCCCTCCCAGGATAAGTGGCATTAAGGTGGTTACACCCCTTAATCTAATCCCACACTTTCTAATAGGCAAAGGTCCCCACTCCCTGCAGCAACATAGGGGAACTGGGAAATTTACATACGTGCAGGTTTCTTCAACCCTACCACGGCACTCCAAATCCCCGCATTCACTTGGTCACGCCTCTCGTCTGGCTCATCGTCCTCCCAACCATTACTATTATCGCGATTTTCTCCTACAAAACGTGGTTTGCAATCCCATGTTCTGTGGTGATTTCTGGTAACCATGCTGCCTACTAACACCTCTCTGAATTTTTCGGTCGAATTCGACTATACCCTGTATAATAAAATTATATTGCTCTCCATACGGTAGCGAAGTTAGAAAATAATATTAGCCATAAATATATACATGTTTTTATCCGAAAAATTTTTTACTATGTTGGACACTAGGCATTACCATGATGCAAATGTAGCTTCTTGCATTGAATTTGACTAAATACGTTTTAATGCTGTTATGTGTTTTATCCTGAGATACATATGAAAGGCGAGTGGAAGAACACAGAAACATACAATACAAACAGAAGAATATAGGCATTTATTACAAACGATGATTCCAGCATATAACAGAAGGGGTGCGCTGCTTTCCATTCGAGACGGGAATCCATTTCAGGCAAAAGTCCGACTTCTTTTCCCGAAGAAGATACATCCATGTCTTATTCGGGATTCGAACCCGAGTCCATTCGGTTACATGCCAGGGGTCATATCCACCGTACTGGCTGGGGGACAATACATTTTAATAAACTATGATAGCTATATATAACGGTACTTATCTCGCTCTTTGAAGTGAAGATAGTAAAAATGTCACCAATATTCTAGCCATTATAAGGAAAAAGTTCAACAACATAATTTTGATAGGCATTGTAATTAATAGCTGCAAAATTTTCGATTTTATGTACATATTAAAAGAAGGAATTGTGTTTTGACTGAATTAGTAGACTGACTTAGACATCTATTAATAGATTGAGAACTACCGAGAAAGAGCTTTTCCTTATATTGGCCAGATGCTCAGGTCCACGCTTCTGCATTATCTCCTACCTCGAATCGATTATCAGCCGATACAGAAGAAATCTTTAGCAAGGGACGACTACTATCGGGGAAGAAAACAAAGAAAATCTACTTCCTTATATCAAATGGAATTGAAAAGAATTGGAAAAGCCGAATAGAGGGTCGAAAGCTGGCGTCGCCTTTCAGTACTTCTTTTATATGAAATAATCCTATGCTTCGAGAAACGCAAAAGTATAGAAAAAATGATCACGTTAATATAAAAAAGAAAATTCGAGATTCTGATAGGATCTATACTTAGCAATAAGATATTAAAGTTTACTTTTTAATTTCAATTATTTTTGTTTGTGTCTTACGTAACATAGAACAGAGGGAAAGCTTCAAACAGAATTAAATAATTAAAAAACAATTTCTTTTTTTTTAATATCCACTGTGTATTTTTTCACCTTAAAGGATATTTTTAATCCAAAATTACTTTTTGTGTCTTCTGATATAAATCAATTTTTTCTGTTTATTATTTCTTATGGAAATATTAACTAAACTGCCTTATAGTCAATAAGGAGCAAATGAATTTTTGAAACTAGCATTCCCAACAACAGACCAATCAGAGTAAAATGAAACGCAGAAGATGTTATACAATAGGACCTCTGTTATCTGTATGAAAAGCAGTGCATGAAAGCTCCCCATTCATCCGAAAGCTCTTGAAGCTGGGTGTTTAACAAAAATAGCGTCTTAGGTTTTAGGCTGTTGCAAAAGTTATTTCTATGAAATTCTGTGTAGTGTAGCAATCTTCTTCTTCAATGGCTCAACAACCCTGGGTGGGTCCTGGCCTCCTCCAGAAGTTTTCTCCAGGCATCTCTACTTTCGGCAACTGTTTTCCAGTTTTTGACCTTTAAAATATTTAGGTCTTTTTCGACACAGTCAATCCACCTTAACGGAGGTCTGCCCCGGGGTCTATTTCCCATGGGCTTTGCCAGAAAGAATTTCTTGCAGCAACGATCTTCATTGATTCTAGCCAGATGACCAGCCCATTTAAGCCTATGTAATTTGACAAATTTTATTGTATCAGGTTGTTTGTAAATTTTGTAGAGTTCTAAATTAGAACTTCTTCTCCATGATCTATTCACTTGAATCCCACTAAGAATGCAGAGTAATACCTTTCTCTCGAAAATTCCTAAAGCTTCCTCATCACTTAAAGCAAATGGCCAAGTCTCTGATGCATAAGTCAGGATAGATCTTATAAGACTTTTGTAAAGAAGCAATTTAGTTCTTAATTTGAGAAAATTGGATTTTAAATAGCTCTTCAAGGCATAAAAAGCCCTATTTGTAGCAATGATTTTTTTATACATTTTTGAGGCCAGCTCATTTTTTATTTATCTCAGTTCTCAAATAAGTAACACTGTTAACTTTTCCAAATAGTGCAGCAATCATTGAGTGCAAAATGTTTACAAGACATCCTTTGAGTGTTTACGATCATGAAAGAGCAATTGGACTCCTGGAAGCAGACCAAAGTGTCACTACTGTAGTCACAGTAAGTCGAGGCAATCGGTGTGGTTGTCGAGATGATGATCTCTCGACATTTGGGTCAAAGTGATGCTACCATGTGATGTTGGCAAGAAATGGAGAACCACGGCCATACAGACTGCAAAAAAATGTAGCAACCGATCAAAGACAGAACGTGAAAACAAATTGATTGTTCATTCGGCCTTCACAGTCATTGATGCATTCATATAAACAATCCAGCGTGTAACTGGGGCATCAGTGATAATAATGCAGCATCGAACGGCGACTCATTAAATGGATGGTGAGGCAACGAAGGTCATTAAACTAGATACTCCTCATCGTTGCACACTGACAGATACATCTGCAGTCGTGCAGGGTGCATTTTATATGGAAACTCACGGAGTGGAATTCAGCAATGAACTCTTCTTCAAAGTGAACCACAGTAGTCATTAAAGGCTTGTTTGGAGACATCCAGGACAGCGGTAGGTTACTCACCTCTTTGTGGGGTTTCACACAACCCAACAAATAACAATTAGGGATTATGGTATTGGGTAACTTAAGATTCGAGCCGGACTCTTTTGGTTGTCATCTGCGACGCCTTTATAGCAAGTCAGTGTGACTACAAATTTTTACGCCCTGTAGTGCTACCCTTCTTTTGAAGAATACATAGATTCCCGTTTCAAAAGGAGATTATTCCCGACCACACATGACACGCCTATATACTGCTAATCCCCGCACTCCTAAACATTTTCCGTACCGACACAAGCCCTAGATAGATTTATTTCTTCGTGATAGAGCATGTTTGGAATTTGATGAGCGGGCTTCTGTGACTGTCCCTGGATCACATCTATTTAATTCGAAAATTGGAAAATGTATGGCAAGCAGTCCCGCAGGACAGTATCCGCCACCTCTGCGAGTCGATACCCAGCCAAATAGTAGTTGGCATCAGGACCAAAGTGTGGTTTAACGCATTATCGAGTTATTTTTCTCTTGAATATATATTTTCTGAATAAAAAATTCATTTTCCATTTTTACTCTGTTACTGATTTATTTTCAATGTACGCATAATAAATGCATTAATGTTCGTCCATTCATGCTTTTAATGTTATAGTGTGTATTAAATTATTCTTTGTCCTCTCTTTGTAGTTAAAAGAAAAAATGTTGAACATTGGCTGTTAAAGATTAAGCTACAAGTGGTAAATTCGAAATTGGGTTCAGGGAAGTCTCCTTTATTGTAAAAATTATTTATTAAAGTGAAATTTCAAAAAGACAGCATAAAATTAACAATAAATGATGGGCAAAGAACATGGGAGATTTTTCATAGCGACTGTATTCTGCCCTTACTTGGCCTATAATGAAGTTAATAGTCGTTAGAGTGCGCTTCTGATACTTGGGACTATCATTTACAGGTATGATGATAAGATCTGTTACTAGAACTTATTTTTACACGAGTTACTAAAACCTATCCTCATATTTATGGAAAAAAGAGAGATTAGTTCATTTATTTAAGCTCACATTAAATTGCTCAAAGCGTTTTTATTATTTATATTGGTTTCGTGAATTCCAATTAATTTTTTTTATCACTTTAACGAATACTTCAGATTTGAGGTTAATAATATTAGAAATGCAAATGAATTCAAAATTCATTAAAAACTATAGTTTGCCGAGTGAATTTCAGAGAAATTTGATATGACTGTGGTGACAAAAATAAATAAGCCGATTTCGGATAAAATTTATTAATAAGTGTAACATACATAAATATACATTCATTCCCAGAAATTACTACTAAACTTTGAAACTCGTGTTTACTTCCTTTGATACATCACTACCAGAATCTTTTATATTATTCTCTCTTTTTTAACTATACAAATAACCTTATTGACTACAAACTCAAAAATATTTTCATCTAGAAATTTGATTTGAAATGAAGACAGTTGGAATTCAGTAATAATTTGAAATTTTTAACTGTTATTCCATGCTAACAAGTACAACTAAATATTTTGTAAAAAGATATTTATAACGATTCTCATTTTTAAATTGTTGTTAGAATAAAGCTTCTATTTACAACGAAACTGGATCCAAGTGTTTTATTGCGAAATGCACAGTGACATCAGACAGAAGGCCAAGAACAACAATGATCAATGTTGTACAATACAACTTTCATTATATCAATCTTTTCATGGTGTCATAGCACATGTATGCCTTGTTACGAAAAATTTGTTTTAAGTAAAAATAAATGTATTCAATACATAGTTGTTTGTTCTCCATTTAAATAGCTGAATATAAAAAATGTGTTCGAAAATAAAAACTTGTTTGAAACCTGAATAATGGAATGTTTTTCTTGTACTTGCTGATAAATTTTAACTAGCTGCTTGTTGCAGTTAAATAACATCTATCATCATGCTTATTTATTATTTTAGTTACACATATTTAAAAAAAACAAGTTATATGTTTTCATCTCATTATTATTCATCAATTATTTAATTAAAATATTTATTGTTCATTAAGTTTATATACTTCATTTCTTAGATTTGGCAACATATTTGATTCTGTGATTGTAAAAAAGATGAAAGTTATAATCTGGAACTTATAGTATATATGTTTTTGTCTGTGTGGCTGTGTTAGCGAAAATTAAGAATAAACGCAAGTTGTGCGAAGTATTCGTTGATAGATTGTTCTTAAAGGTAAGAAATATTTATTTGGATATGAATATATTTGTAATCACAGAATTGTGTAACAGATGCTTCGATAAGCTTCTTATAGGAAGAAGTATAATAATAGTAGAATTTTTGAATGTGCTTTTTTTAATAGAGAAATTCTACGTTATAAAAATTCCCTTTATTACTTAAATTTATGCTACTTTGGAAATTTTCTAATTTTTTTACAGCAAAAGGAAAGTTACACATTAATGGATTAAATTTTAATTTATACTTTAATTGAATTTATATTAGACATATTCCTATACAATTATAAATAATTGCTAATTTATTATTTACATCATTATTTGAATTAAAGTATTTCACTGACAAGTTTTAATAAATTAAGCATTCGCTAAATAATAACAAAGCGCATTACTTAAATTTATGTATATTTTATTAAGTAGCAAATAATATACATATTTCGCAATTTTTTCCAGGATACTTTGCATTAAAAATTGAATTAATTAATTAAAAATTTCCGTTAATATTTGTCGAGCTTTATAGTTTACTATTTTCAATATTTCATTCATTCAGCCATTTTAGCAATTATGTAGAGTTAATCAATACTTCAAGCACAATTTATGAATAGCAATAAGCCTAAAACTTGTTTTGTGCCCTTATAATCCTGAATCAAAGGGATATTGACAAAATTATACTAAATTAACCAGTTTGCGTCATTGATCTTTTAGTAAATTATCGGCTGTTACATCGACGCAATTCTTCGTTTGTTTTCCTCGTCAGTGTGTTGGCTAGATGAATAGTTCTATCAACAAATAGAATATTCTTATTTCTTAGAAAAATTAGGGTTCTCTTATTGTATTAATTTCTGGAAGAGTGAAAATTTTTCTGTAATATATAATATGATGCAAATAATTTTATTAAAGAATTATATTTTATTCGAAATTTGAAGTATTTAGAGATTAATTAATGGGGGGGGGTTCTTTCCCTTTTTCTTAATTTGTAAGACATTCAAAATTATAACTTACATTGAAATTGTTTCTCGTGAGTGAATATTAACATCACACTGTTCAGCTACAGGAGGGCTTTCGGCAACGGACCTCGTAATTTTGAACCATGGTGAAATGACGAGGACGACACCTGAGCTGACACCCCCCTTTCCTAACTACCACACCTCAACAACAGGAGGACGTTTGAGCTCTCGACAGATTTAAGGTGCATCCAATCAGCCACTGGTCCGTCAAATTTTGTAAAATCGTCAGTTTGGCGTGAAATTCTGCCGATCCGACTTCTCCCTCACAGATACAAAAATCAGGAGGGTTACCAGATTTGGCGCATTTATCGATTTGGCAAGAAAACACTTGGCGGGATAAGTTGCCGATTCGACAATCCAACCGAAAAATGTTTTAACTATGCAAAATTTAGGGTGTGTATTAAAAGTTGATCGCGAATTACTTTCTATAAGTATTGAAACTTTAAACTCAAATTATATTAAAATCTACTTTTTTTTCTAAAACGTAAATGAGCTGCATTTTAAGGAATCATAAGGTTAAAGTGTAGAATAGGGAGGGGAGGGGGCCTTTTGGCGATGTCAATTTTTTTTGGTGACCAAAATCGATTGCCACGTTACTTCACTTAGCGATAGGGGTCCGGAAGCCAGAATGAATTCCTGATCTTACCATAATACTAATATAAAAATCGCCAAATCCAAAGAAAAATCGCCAAATTGAAAGGCCTTACTACTACCCCCTATACTACACTTGAGCCTAATCGGAGAAAATTAGCAAACAGGGTGAGCACAAAAGGTGTACCCTATTTAAAAAATCATATTATCTAAACTACTCAACTTATTACAAGAAGTGATACATGAGTGTAAAGAAAAATATACCAAGTTTAGTGTCAGTTTCAAATGTTCGATGTGCGATCTTTTCGTTACACGGCAAACGTCCAGCCTGTAATCCAGTTCGTTCCCTACATTTTGCAACATCACTCTCAAGGGTTTGTAATGCTGCACAAAGGCTTGCTTGTTGTCCTCTGCTATTTGTTGTACCAATTACCAATGATCCGGCATGAAATTTAATTATTTTCGTAAAATTTAACATACCTTTATCTGGGGTATTCCAAGTTCACAGGAGGCAACTCTCGTAAATAAAACTCTTTGCCATGGTCGCCATGTTTGAATTTTTGGTAGAATTGTCGAATTGGCCACTTATTCCGCCAAGTGTTTTCTCGCCAAATCAGGTATACCTTTAATTTTTGTATCAGTGAGGGAGAAGGATCGTGTGTTGTGGTAGGGTGATGCTCGAAAACACAACAAGCAAAAAAACGCGCCTAATTAGCTATTTTTCAAAATTTGGCGAACCGTGGCCGATTCAACAATTAAACCAAATTTTAAAGCATAGCGATCTTGAATGTGCTGAAATATGTTGATCATTGGTGGGGAAAAAACTTGATATATTTCCCTTTACATTTATATATCACTAATTGTGCAGTTGTTTAGATAATATGATTTTTTTAAGAAATCGGGTCCATTTTTTGTGCTTACCCTGTATTATACATCACATCAAAACCATTATTTTTTGAAGAGATAACTTCTTTAAGGCACGTTTTGCTGGAGAGTGAAATTGAATGATGTGTTTTAAGAAGCCAAGCATTGTTACGCTCGGGTTTGTAACGCTCATAACAATGAGTCGGAATTTTCCGTAACAATGTTAAGTCCTTCAACAAAAAAGACTTACAACAATGACAAAGTTTGGCGTCTAAAATCGGTTTTCAGCCAAACTGGAATTTCATGACGTTGCTCTATTGACTGTATTAATTCTTTGTTTAAAAAATAATAAATGCTTTTAACATGTGATTAACTGGAAATATATTATTTTTATCCCAATCTCTACAATGTCTTACATTTTTACAAATTTCTATGGATTTTCTTGGATTTAAATTCCAAAAAAAGAAAAAAAAATACAACTATTTTTCAAGTAGATTGGTGCATTGTATATCTTTCTCAACGTTGCCAAGTTCGACTGAGATGGAATATTGTAAAACTTCTTTAAAAAAAATTAAGAAATTTCGTAATTTTGAAAATTTTGTTTTTTTGCTTTTTTTGCACATAAAATATTTTTAAAAATGACACTTTTCCATTTCAGAGGGCCATAAAAATGCAGCGAAAAAAATTGTTAAAATCACCAATTGCCAGTAATAAATAATTGTAATAAGCCTACGACAGAATTGATTAGTTTGAGATGTATGGAGCATGTGCAGAAAGACAACTTTCTGATACATTACAACTGATAGTTTTCTTTATTTTTAACAAAGCGATTTAGAGTGAAACACTTTAAGAATATAAGAAAATGTTGAAATGTTTTCCTCGGATAGTATTATTTACATTTTGAATCTTTCTTTATACAGTGAATGCAAACAAATATCTAGGTTTTCTCTCTCATACCTAATAAGAATGAATAAATAATTTTATGACAATACTAATATCCCCTTGTTTCTTATTCACCTAACTAATCCCTGAAATAACATTACAAATTTTGAAGTTATCACTTCTATCGTGTGGTCATAAGCACACACACACTTTTTTTTTTTGAAGATTTAATGGGGTAAAGAGCTGTTTCTAAAGTATAAAATGAGAGAAAAAATGTTTTTTGATGTATTATTGGTAAGCGGAAAATGAGAAATGGCTAGTTTAACGAAGCGGTATAAAATTACCATTCACGATGTCTTGATTAGGAAAGAGATTCAAACAAAATAAAACCACTTGGAAAAAAAAAGGTATTCATGACACTCTTGACTGCTCATGACAATCGACTAATTTTTCGACTACGAATTACAAAAAGTCCTTCCAAATAGTGAAACAAAACTTTTCATAAAGAAAACTTATTTTAGATTAGTCTTAAATTGAGTACTATAACAAAACTTACGCGAAAATGAAGAAATCAAAGTTAGTGAGACACATCATCGAGATAATACGCTGAAATGGACTAAAAATGTCATTTCTTAAAACGGCAATTCGATGCGAATCATATTTGCTGAGGAACAAAAAAAAAATTAATGTTGATGGTCCCTAGAGATCTTTGCAAATATTATTGGAATGACTTGAGGAAGAAACAGAAGAACTGCTTCAATCAAAAAATGGAAGGATGGTAGTAACGGTTTGGCAAGCATTTATTCATGATGAATGGTTCGATTTATAGCGGGGCGTATAGACACTGCCGAAATATCAACTAACGCTATATGAACCTTTGAAATTGTATGGGTGCTAACTGGATACTCCAGTATTACTATATTTATTTTTATGCATCCAAATCTACCCAGGAGCAGTTTCTTAAAAGAAAGCAAAAGTTAATGTTTTGCATGATTAAGTCCAGACTTTAACCTCAAATTAAAACTTTGGGTTATATTATTTCTTTACATGTATTTCCCTCTTCCAATGAATTGGAAGAACTATAAAAGAATGACACAGTCTTTTTGAAATAGAAGACACCCTGGTCATTTTAATGCTCAATGGAATGTTTGAGGATATCAGGAAGAATGGAAATCTAAAGTTTTAGACTTTTGGAGGGGAGGGTATGCAATTGTGGATTTATGATTTGTTAATGTGTGTGTGTATTTTTACTTTATATCTAATATATTTTAACGAAATCATTTATTGTGTTTTTCAAATTATATACTGAAACCTAATTATAACAAATATGCTGTAACATCAGAGAGATTTCACGTATTTAAACTATTATTAGAATCTTCATTTGTTTCAGAATTCCAAAAATAAAGAGGTCTCATAATTTTCTAATTGATTGCAATCTTACTTTCATGTTAATTGTGTATAGTGTATGACATAATTACAGTGAAAATTGTTTAACACGAAACTGAGGAGACAGAAATAATTTTTCGTGTAAAAAGAATTTCGTGTTAAAAGATATAATAAAAAAAGTATATATTCAACAAAATTAAGAGCTTATTAGAGTACATTTTATTTACATAGATATGTATATAATCATGCATTTAATAAAAATCAATGAAAGAAAAACATTCACAAAATCTTAATGAAATTTAATATAATATTTTCAAGTTTTTTGAAAAACAAAACATTGAGTTTTTGGAAAATAATCTGAATTTTTCTTTGCGTTGTCTTTTTTAGCATGAAACTGTTAACGAATTGTTCGATGTCGTTCATTTTGTTATTCATTTCACCTTTTGAATGTGTATCTTAATAACTGCACATACTTTTCCTGATGTTCCTAATTTCGGAAAAAGTGCGAACAGGAGTTCCCCAACTGATTTAATTTTCACCATCATCAGAATGTACATCAATGATATTTTTAAGCACTGAACAAATTTCAAAATGTCTTTGTTTGCTATAATTGGGGCTGTATACACATTATCATTATCTACTGCAAAGAATTCTTCCGATGATGCAGAAGGATAGCACAAAAATACAAACACTTTCTTAAGCATTTTATTAAGTCTAAGCTCAGTTTCAATATTCCCCTACCTCAGAAAGGAATTATTTTCATGTTAAGCGGTTTTCGTTTTGTGTTAAGAGAAAAAATGTTTAAAAATACATAGTAGTTTGTCGGAGCCGTTGTATTTATTTCGTGTTAACCGATATTTTGTCTTAAGCGCTTTCGCATTAAACGTATTTCACTATAACTAATAGCTTTATCTGAAAACATCATCGTTTCTCAAACTGTGGGGCTCGCCCCCTAGGGGGGCATGATAACTTTACAAGGAGGGCGCAAGAATATCAAAAAATCAAAAATAAATTTTTTTTAAAAAATTACAAATTTACTGAAAAGAAGCAAAAAAACAAGACATTCTGACATAATAAAAGCAAAATACACATTTACAGTGGTATATTATACTTATAAATGCGCAATGTATTTAATATAATTACGTTATCAATACTAAGTTAAGAGCAAGATTAATAATTACTAATGACTCCTAGGGGCTTGATATATACAAAATTTAATACTTATATTGATAATTTGGGCGGTTTATAATTAAAATCGTATTTTAACTTTAGCGTCAAATGCATTATTATAGAATTCAATATATTGTTACTGTATGGAGGAAAGCAATGAAAATTATGATTGAAAATTGGGTCGAAAGTATTCAAAGTTTGAGAAGCACTGGTATTAGGGCTTGCAGTCCCGGGATCCCGAAATCCCAGTGGTTTTTTCAAATCCCAGGATCCCGGGATCAAAATAAATATTCCCGGATTTAACTTTTGTCTGAATTATATTTTGAAATTTTTTCCCCAAGTATTGTGAATTTGGTATTACATTTAATGTATCTTTTTATTACTTCTTCTTCTTCTTTACTTCTTTCTTTTGTACTATATACGTTTGATGTCAGTTTTCATACGTGTTGAACATTGAAGGGTTCGAGGATGGTGTGTATGTTAAACCGTGAAATTTAATGATATGTTTTCTTTTGTCTTCTGTAACTTTCTCCCTACCGCGAGTGAGGTCAGAAAACGAACATTTCACCCACCCTCAGGATGTCCGGTGTCAACTAACTTGGACAAAGGCAATTAGAATTTTTGGAAGATATCTAGTAGGGTTTTCAGCCCCGGGATCCCGGAATTCCAAAACCCTGGGATCCCGGTGTTTTTACCAATCTGGAAATCCCGAGATTAAAATAACTAATTTCGGGATTTTTTCCGAGATTATTAATTTTTGTGTAAATTATTTCAAAAAAAAATTTCTAAAAAAATTTTCTAAAGATTAAATTTTCTTAAAATTTATATTTTGTTTATGAAATATGTACGTAGAATTTTTTGTGAAAGTATAAGTGCTATAGATAAAAAAAATATATGCACATCTCTCATATCTCGTATGGGAGAACGTCGTATAGTTCTAAGTGGCTCACTGCAATGCTAGCACAATAATATAAGCAACATCACAAGAATAGATTTTGCCAAGGTTCTTTCTTCAATTAATGCCTTTAATCAATAGTGGACCTGCTTGGAAGACTTGAGAGTTGTTTTAAATCCCATTGCATTACTAACAGCTCATGCTACTGGATCTTCAATATTAAATGACGTAATTTTTGAAATTGATTCACATTCTGATTCAATAACTGGATCAATTTATATAGAAATACCATTAAGTGTAGCAGAGGAACTAAATAAAGTTATCAAAGAGGTATATGCACTAATGCAGCCTATTATATTTGAGACACTGTCATCAAAATTTCAAAAAGAAATGTCTTTTTTTTTAAAAAAAATAGAGGGAAACATGGTGACTACCTGAAAAGAACATACTCCTTTTTAATGACGATACTACCTACTAGTAAAGAGTCCGAATGAGCATTTTCTTCGACAGGACAATTTGTAACAAAAATAAGAAGCCATTTCAACAATGAAACGTTGGAGGAGCTGTGTTTCTATAAGCTTATTTACAGAAACACAAAAAGTGCTTTTTTTTTTAAAATTTCATTATGTGCGATTTTTATTTGTTTTTTATGATGAATTAATTTTTATTTGTTCATTAAAATAATATTAAATCGATTTTTAATTATATTTTCAGTTTTAATATGCAATTTCAACTATGCTTATATGTAAGTATTTTTAAAAAATAGTTCAACCCTAATCCCGGGATTGAAAATAAGACATGGGATTGGTAAGACCTAATTGGTATACATGCTATTGATCCTACGATTTTAAGCATTTGTCTATGGCACCGATTTATCTAGTATGTTATTTTCCTGTCTTCCACATTTATCGTATATTAAATTTAGTTTGAAGTACACCAGATCCTATTAGTTCACTACACATTACGCTTGACGTGTCTGGGCATTTGGCTCGCGAAGCGAGCCCCCATCCCAAATCATAGAGTCTATTGGAGCCTGGTGAAAGCAGCAGTCCTGAGTGGAAAGGAAGCAGCCTGTTTGGTGGAACGACCGTGGAAAAGGGGAGGCTAAGTGGTGCTTGCAGACAGAGTCGAAGTGGAGAAAAGTGAGTCCTGGAGTTGCTGAGTGCCTGCTTTGCTATTGGTCAAGAGGATAAAGGGAGATGGCTCAAGATTGGCTGCCTTGAAGCTGTGAAAAATTAAGATTTAAAATCTTGCCTGGTGGGTGCAATGTAGAATTTAATATATAGGAACGAATTATATTAAGAATAAAGTTTAAAGGAAGAAAATTACCGATTTAGAGAATCATTTGCCACCGGCGAATGAAGAAATTTAACATTACGGGGGTTGTGTGTATGAGTCAAGGAGAATTCTCCTTAGTCTCTTGGTATTATCGTGTGGTACATAGTTTTCCAAGTTAATAATATTAATATATTTCTGAGTGATAAGGAATCAACAAATTTAATAGCAAGTTTCTTAATATAATTTTTGAAGGTTGGAATTTTGAGTGATCTATGAATATCAGCATTTCTAGTGTACATGATTGCATGTGAAATCCTTCTTAAGATTTTATTTTGAGAAATTTATAGCAGTTTAACATTGCTATTAGCTGCATATCCCCTAATTAATTCACCAGTGGGTTTCGGTAGAATCCAATATCTGATTCAGTAGAGTAATTATAACAAATATTGTGTATTCCATTAAAATATCGTCCACAGATTAACTAATTTATTTGTATATAGTGTTTATTCTTACGCCATTTTGGAAATGTATTTCTGAAACTGAAATTTTGTTTTGTGCCTTCAGTTCCGGAATTAATTGATTCAGTTGCAAGTTTGTAATAAAAGATTGTCGTTCTGTTTATGTTTTACCCGTGATGATATGTGTATAAGTTATTAAGATTATCACAAGGAGAACCCGCGATTTGAAAGCGGTTAATTTTCAAGCATTTGCTTGATATTTCTTTATTACAAGGAGTCTATCGTGTTTTTTGTCACAAATTTTAAGTTTGATTTCTAATTTGTGTTTTGAAAGCAGTGATATTAGGTTAAATTTCTTTAAACGTGTTAGCACACGTACCATTTTTAGGGAACAATTCTTCAATATTTATGTTCAAAGTGTAATTCTTCCTTCGCTTCAGGATTACATATCTATTATTAGTCTGAGATGAAATGCCACTGACAAGCAGAAATGGGTATTATAACTGTTAAAAATTAGAAAATGTTATTCTTAATATATGTTTAGGGTTAATCTGTTAAATTTGTTCTTTAGCAATGAGCTCAATATCTTAAAATAAAGATGAAGTGATAAAAATACACATATCCCTTTCATTTTTCAACAAGTATTCCTATTAAATATAAAGACAAACTTTAAATCTGAAAGAGCATTCAGGAATGATGCACACTGTAACGTTTTCACGCCCCGCAGCTACAAAATCGGCTTCTTTATATATATATATAGAAAAACATTGTTTATATGCACACGTGAACCCCAGAAGTATTGCGGTGTCTTTTCATCTGACATCTCCTCGACAACCAATGGCCGGGAGAAAAACACCACTCCACCTACGAGCCGGAAACTCAACTGAAATTCGATTTGTAAGAGAAGAACCGCCCCATCCCAAAACAGTGGGGAGGAGTCCGCTTTGAAACACTGAGAAGATTGTTGTGTTTACCTCTTCCTTCACAAAGGACATATTTTGAAGTATTGAAATAATAAATAGCGCGATTATATAACTTCAATTTAAATGTAAATATTGTATTTAATAGCTGTGGACGGAAATAAATAAATTATTTAATTTCTTAACTCTCACGCTACCCATTAATTTTTCCAAACATCACAACACGTATTTTGATGTTCAAAACACTTAAGCTCTATTCCGAAAAAACATTAAGACGAATAACTATTTCTCTTTAAAGCATAGAAAATTAACTAGTATAATTCATGATCCACAGTCCCATTTTATAAAGTTAAAAAATACACCCTTTTTAAATTTATTGCTTTGAATTTTTTTACTATGAAAACAGACACATATGGTGTTATTTATAATTTAAAATGTTACGAGGCTCCCACTGTATTATTTACTAACTGCAGCAGACAGAATGTAGACAAGTTTAATAAATGAATAAAAAAATGTCCTTTCTAGAAAAGTTTGGGATTGCAATTTTTCATTATTTCCAACTCACGCTGTGGTTTTTGATGTAATTTATTGTTATATATTTTGCTAACATGCGACTTTAACTTCATTTCTACGAAAAAATAATATGAAAGCTCTTGAAATGAAAATCAATCTCAGTATATATTTTCAAACAAAGGCAGAATATAATAATAGGAGATTGGATTATTAATGCCATACAGTACGTTTTCACTTAAGTGTAACATCAGCCTGCACACACATATATATATGTTGCCAGCAAAGTATGAAATCCGGCACTTTAAAGAATGCCTAGGCTCTGCAGTGTAATGCCTAAAACTAGCCTGCAATGTATGAAATAATTCATCTTTCATACATTGCCTAGGCATTCTATAGAATTCCCTATAAAAATCCGGCAAAGTATGAAATACATCTCCGATTCGTTTCAAATACGGCGTAACAAGGCACGTGCCTTTCTATGTGTGCCCCAGGCTCAGAATTTGTCAATTGCACTTTGCGGTTTGTTTGGGAATGTCAAAATATGCAATTTTACTTAAATTTGTTCAACATAAAATTAGTTTTTTCCTGTGATGCATGGAAATAGAGGAACAAGCTGTATTGTTGGAGAATCAATCACTTTACAGACATGAAACAACGATTCGATGATGAAGTTCCCAAAATTCGAGTTAATGCTTCAAGAAAAAAAGTTTTTTTTAAACCGAAACTATTTACCAGAAGTTAATAACTGATGTATAAAAAGCCAAAATGATCACTAAGAAGGAACACAGAGACTATTGGTTGCTGAATTGCTATGTGTGGATTGTGGAAAGTAAAAGTAAACTCATTTGACCTGTTAAATAAGGCTGTAATATTGTATAATACAGTATTATACAATATTACGAAACTGATTCTAAGTTATTTCACGTTTTTCATGAAACTCTTTTGGCTATTGGACACGGAGGACATAACAGAACCCTGAAAGAAACTTCAACACACAAATATAAAAACGTCGCACGTCATGATATTGAACTGTACATTCGCCCTTGTAAACCCTGCCAGAAAAAGCAGAAAAATATTTAAAAGGGCATTGTTGGGAAACCTGTGATTTTTTTCCAAATGCCAGTATATTGGCACTTGTAATGAGTGGGAAAAGGATGTTTTCTACAGACTTGGAACTCTGAAGGAATTTTAAAACAAGTATATGCAAGATCACAATTTGCACACTTTGAGCCCCCAAAACTTGCTTAGAATAGACGATATTCCTGACCGCAAATTCCTCTCCGATCAATTGCAATTATTTATTCCAATGGAAGCGGCCAAGGATTCGTCAAATGTATGAGTAAAACAAAGCGCGAAATTATAAATTGTCTACGCGTGAAAAATGTAATGAAGTGTAATTCAAAATATCAATAAAGCCTGCCATGTTGAAACATACAAGTAGGTTAAATTTTATTTCTTATTTTTTATGGGAAAAGTTTATTTTCCTGAATAAGGAAGGAATATAAATTTTGTTTTGCACAACTTTCTTTCTCATTTTTGTACTTTGAATAAATTTTAATGGCACTCTCATAATTTTCTCAGAATAACATTTGTTTTTATAGGAATTATGGCATTGATATAATAGCCTTATCAAGACTTTTTTCATACTATGCCTAAATACCATTGGTCCTTCTATAGAATGTCTAGGTATTACATACAATTGCCTAGGCAAAGTATGCAATAATTCTCATATTTCATACTTTGCCTAAAAACGTGCGGCATTCTATAGAATGCCAGCGTTTCATACTTTGCCGATAACATATATATGGTTGAAAAATATAGGAAACATCAAAAACATTGAAAGAATAAATAATAGAAAAATCAGTTCAATATTCAATCTTTTCCTCTATTGCAATGCTGCCAGTATTAGACCCAAACATTTTCGATTATTTTAACCCTTCATGTTATTTTGTTTTGAAATTTTCAAGGGCGTAACTTTTGTGGCTCTGATATATGTGGTGAGAAATCTTTTATAGACTATAGAATTGTACGTTATGTTTCCATCGTTAAATGAACAGCAAAAAATAAAATAATTCGTAAATCTTACGACATGACTTTAGTTAAAAATATGTTTTTCAAGAATGAATTCACTATAAATGAAACGCATCTGAAATTCATAGACAAGTAAGTGGCTCAAATTAAGTCTAAATGAATCAATTTCCGAATATATTTTTAGATAGAACTTGAGAGTACCGCCTAAGTAACCACCGGTGGTCCTTGCTTATTTAAATATTGTATTAATGACATACGGGATTACCTATCTAATCAAACTAAGTTTATTTGAGTATTTCAAGAGAAACTTCGTATTTAGAGATGATAGTAAATGATTGAAACACAAAGCGTTTTCCCTCTAAAAATCCACGGGTTTCCCCTGAATTGAGTCGAAGACACGATGTGAACATAAGCATAACATTACTAGATCACACGATCGATTGTAACACGACAGGACTTATTTCCCGTTTTTATCACGACAAACATCGAGGTTTAAAATGTAGCATTGGTAAAAGTGTTGGTTATATTTCTGTAAATCTATATTCCAAGTTCTAATAAACATTAAATCAATTCAACATATATACCGTTTATTTTAATGTATTATATTTTATAAAAGAAATCCACATGTCCATTTTTTCTATATGGACATTTTGAAACCATCTTTACAAGAGTTTCCTTATAGTATAAGAAATACCACATTTATTCATGCCTTGTTACTTTCCTTGGATAAAAACTATTAATGTTTGCAAGTTAAAACAGCCAATACTCTTGTATTGGTGTCTCATTCTGTATAATATCTAATGAATGTGTGATATGAATTTCAATTATGTTATCTATATAATTACATAACTAAAATCCGAAACATTTTTCCGTGAAGCTGAGTTAAATAAAGTAGCGTAATGAATATACATAAAAATAGCGTGATACATAAAAATTCCACTATTAAAGGTTCAAAAATATCAATTAAATTCTTACTTATCTGTTTGACTTCTTTTAAAAAAATAAAATATGAAATTTTATGAAATATTTCTCTAATTGTTCATTCACGTTGAACATTTGCTTGAAAAATTAATAAAGCATGAATAAGTACAATTATAGTATTGTGAAAACTCCCATCTATCCAGTAGATTTTTTAATTTTTATTTTCAAATCCATAATATACTGTACTTATTTAAATGGAATAAAATATACCTGAAAGAGTTTAAAACATCAAAGAGCATTTTGTGTTGAATTACATTTTTAACCCCTATTTAATGATTAATTTGTAGGATTTTTGTCTTTTAAAATATTTAATTAAGAAAAAATCAGACACAAAGTACAATTTTGCAGAAATCCAGATTAATTTTTACTCTCTTGAATTCCTTAATTCAACGAGTATTTTTGAAGAAAAAAGTTCACAAATTAAACTTTCCCCATTTCTTAAATCTTTTGAATATACTTTGTAGTCCAAATGAATACACTAGTTTAAATTTCAGAAGAATTTATACATAAAAATTCGTGAGATTCAAATGATATTCATTTATCCAAGATGTGTCATAGACATATATTTTACAGCAGTGTGTTTTGAATCTAAAAATTCTAGAACAATGGATAATCGCTTAATTTAATTATAAATGCGGTGGACAATCCTCCTCCTTTAGGGAGGACATTCCTTCTTTTATACATTCTGTCCTTCTTCGAAAAGAGTCCTCCTACTTGTTTTCCTTTTCAATATATTAAAACTAATCTGTTAATCTCTGTATTTAGAGATGGCAGGCCGAACTGTTACACGTCATGTAAAGGTACCGTTTGAATGGTCGGAGATATTAATGTACTTTGAATATAGTCAGGCATTTATTTTCCACGAAATGATTCAAAAGATTGATGGTGAACATATTTCAGCTACATGAGTTTTATTTTAAACGATTTTGTCCTTCAATACAAATCATGATTTGAAAAAAAAATTTATTCCTTTAATAAAAAGGAAGACAATTTTCAAACTTAGAATTAAATTCAGACATAAAGGAAACGTTTACCAAAAAAGTGCAGAATTTTTACCAAACATGTTTCCAATACGTCGAAGAATGATCTGAAACAAATATCACAGGAAAAAACAGTTTCCAATTGTATTTTTTTTTTACTTCATCGCAAGAAAATTGGGAAGATATAGGAAAATGAGTTCAGTTTTTATTGAAAGAATTACCTGATATTAAAATTGAGGATAATAGTCTGAAGAAATTAGAAAACTAAATGTGTGACGGGGCTATCCGCGAGAATTTATTACTAATCCTCTTGGGTAACTTTGGGGACAGCATTTATTCTATTTCACAGCCTCTTCGGGAAAAACACGAGATAGTTATATGCTAATTAGTTCGACTGTATAAGGTCTAGATTTCGTAAATGTATAGGGAGAAGGAGTTGCCAAGCTGTACGTAAGTATCGTCGGTGAATTACTTCAACGAGCTTAGCGCGCATTTGATAGTATTTGATATTATTAAAGTAAAGTATTAGATTAATTATTAAAGGAATTAGATTCAGTACCGACCTGAGGTTAGCAAGAGTTCGTCTCCTTGTCCGTTCTGTTAGCTGAGATTACTTAGGTGGGAATATTAGATTTGAATATTAGATTTGAATATTAGATTTGAATATTAGATTTGAATATTAGATTTGAGTATTAGATTTGAGTATCAGGATTAATCGAGGTATTAGGGGAATCACTCCTAGGTTTCGACTTATAAATTGAACTTGTGCTTGTTAATTGTGTTTGTCTGTCTTAAATAAATATTTGTTGCTATGGCTTTTGTTGGTGATGATATGTTTCCTCCTACACTTAGAGACGCGTCGGGCAGTGTGAACTCAGTCCAAAATAGGACTGAGACACGACAAATGTATATATTTAAATTCTGATAAATTAGAACGAAATGGGAAAACAAGCATTTTGAAGTTGATAAAAATGAGTGGGAATATTTAACTTTTTCAAAGATGAACGCATTCCATATGAAACTGTATTTATTATTGCTGAATTTACGTTGTGCTGCCCTGGAAATAATGCAGCAGTTGAAAGAGTTTTTTTCAATTGGTAGTGATTTCTGTGGACAAGTAAGAAATCAAGAATGAATGTTGATATTTGAACTGTAACACTTCCCGTCAAGTTCAATATGAAGGATATTTCTTGCTCCGAAATTTCCGATACATTAGAAAGTGATATACTGACAAAAAAAATTTTTTTGAATGGAAAAATACTCCTTTTAGCAAACAATTAAAAGGGATGTAAGCGTAATTAGTGTATTTTTGTTTGAATTAATAAGATATTCCATATATTTATGTTGTAATTTTTTCTTAAATTTTTTGACTTCCTTTTCATTGTAAAAAAATCGTTCACCTTATTATAAGCCACGTTGAAACAAAAGAAAAACTGCATAAATTTCAAAAATCATTTATTAAGACATTTACACAAAAGTTGACTCTATATTAATAACGTAATATATATGTTAATTATTCTGCATTCATGAATTAAAAATACAAAAAAAGATATGAAATTCCGAAACCTCTTCTGGTTTTGATGGGAATGAAATTTTAACACATGAAAACTTATACGTTTGAAAAAAGTCTTTTCACCTAACATTTCAGAAACGTTAAAACAAATCGCAGGTACTTGAATTTCAACTAATGATATGTACATTTTATTTTTTCTTCGTTTTGGGCACAGAGTTTTGATTCGTATGTACAGGGAATGCTTGAATATTGAAAAAATCGGTTCATATTCTGCCTCGATTTATGATTTTATACATGATTTGAAATTCCACAACGGAAATCATTCTTCAAGCGCTTTGATATGACCGATAGCCAGTTCCTCTCGAAGTTGTAGTCCGAGACATCAAGTCTTGCTCTGCTACTTGTCTAATAGCTGAATGGCTGTAAATAGAAAAAAATTAAATCAATGTTTTCATCAACCATTTAATAATCACGCTTTAGTCTATTCCGTGCACACTACCTTCACCAAAACTCCTTTTCCTGAAAAAGTAGAACCTTATGGTTTGAAGTAACTGACTTCAATCAGTTCATCATGTTTCGTGTAATTCCAATGAATTTTGAGTAGAAAGTTAAGGGAGGTAGATCATAACGACAGCACAGTGTTGACTTTTATGGCCAATTATAAATATTCGAATATTTCGTTTCTTCTTTTTGTTGAAGCACGACACACACACACACCTAAAGTTAGGTTTATTTATGAGTGTTGCAATATTATCCTCTATTGCAATTAAATAGCATTACATTTAAGTTAATGTAATTAGTTAACATCATATATTTATTTATGACCAACTATTTTAAGTAATATTTTTTTTTTTTTTTTTTTTTTTTTTTTTTTTTTTTTTTTTTTTTTTTTTTTTTTTTTTTTTTTTTTTTTTTTTTTTTTTTTTTTTTTTTTTTTTTTTTTTTTTTTTTTTTTTTTTTTTTTTTTTTTTTGATTTTAAATAGTTTGTAAAAATCGTCTCTCTATTTAGAAAATTTAATTAGAATGTTAATTTATCTGTTAAAACATCGTCCGTGGCTTGCATATATTATTATTTTTTACGCAATTTTGGAAACATTCACCTGGCAATGAAATGATATTCTTATTTATTACATTTTTTTGATTAATTAATTAAGACTCTCTTGTATAAGTCTCTCCCAATTATTTTTATGGAAAAAACTTCTTTAAAGTTTTATAGAAATCAGAATTTTATATGAGAAATTGGAAACAAAGGAATCTTTGATATCTAATATGTTAACGTATTTTTCGTTATGAAAATTCTAGACTAATGAAGAGTAATTCAGTTAGGAAATTAATTTTCAAAATTTCTCTCTCTCTCTCTCTATCTGGAATTTTCTCACCTCTTCACAAAAAAATTCAATAAAATTAATGCAGAAAGCTTTAATATCTAAGCATTAAAAATATTAATATTATCTTGAGGTATCCGAGAACTTGCGACAACTTTTTTTAAAAAAAATGGAGATATGGGGATATTTTTGGGGTTTTAGAATTGTTTAGTACATTTTAAGAAAAATCTGAAAAATTAAGAAGAGAAAAAGAAATTATTATTACTAAAATGGGAAAAATGGGTAAAAATTTACAAAAAATAACATAAACGAGGCCAAATTTGTATCGAAAGTTTATAACGAAATTTTTAATTTTTCAATTCTGATATGTTGCTATGTTATTCATTTTTTAAATGACCTTCAGGATAAGAGATATTTTATTTTTTACAAAAACTAGAGCACTTTATCTTAGTTATATGAAATTGCTTAAAATAGCAGTGATTATATTAACCTAAGGGACTGTAAATTTTGTAACGAAACAGTAATTGATAGATCTGAAGGTTAAAACACTTCTACTATGATACAGAACATACACAAAAAATTTCAGTTAACTATTTAGATTAAATGAAACTTTTTTTAGTTTTAGCAATCGCTGGCCCTGTTTGAGCCTTTAAAAAAACATATTTCGGGTAAAACGCGTTTTAAAGTAGGACATATCTTGCTTAAAGTAATGGCATCTACTTTTACTAAAACACTTGGAGTTTTTGTCCTACTGAAGGGAAAATAATAAACTTGATACTTTTATAAAGCTAATAAAATGACCTATAAAATAAAATCATAAAAATGTAAATTTTTGGCAAAATTCATAATTTCAGGGTAGTCGGATATCTTAGGGGAAAAAACACACACAGTTGTCTATGCTCTATATTTTCTTTCATTTGTACTTAAGTGTGTATCTTTTTCATCACACACTCAATCTTCAATCAATAATGATGACAGGAACTTAGATTGATTTCCGCGAAAGAGACTTCATACTTATTTGAGAACTCTATAGACTCTGTATCCTCACGTCTTTGAGGAAATTCTTACAGAAATAGAGAGCAATCTCTATTTCTTAGTAAGAAAAAAGAAAAACTATCTTTTCTTATGAATTTGTTTTTTTGATATAATATTTAGTCAAGAATTTTTTACTTGTATTTTACTCGAATATCAGTGGATTTAATTAATGAAGTACAGTTCTCATTAGAAGAATGGGAACGTAACATTGTAAAATCAAGAAAATTATTATAATTAAAAATAAATTATTGAAATTTTGCTAATTTTAAGAAGTTAAATTTTATGCATAATTAGTTATTGACTGAATTTCGGTGCTTTCAGATGTGAAATTTTCAGACGAAAATAGTTTAAAGTGAAGATTATGTAGAATAATAGATCTCGGTTTTGATCTGACGATTTGCAAAATATAATTCATGACTTACACAAATTCTTACTCCATTTTCTAAGCTATGAATTATTATAGGCATTTTATTTCTGCTTAGATTTATTATAATCTCTTAGAAAATGAATTAGAGTTAATGTAAACAAGTTTTGAATTGTTTTCTTTAAAATGTTTAAATATATTGACCAACTCAAGAAGAGCTTTGGCTCCATTCATATCCATTTCACTCGATTCTTACAACTTTTGACAGAAATAATGTCTCCATTTAATAAACACTTGGCATTTCCTGTAACCAAGCACCTTCTTTTTACTAAAATTCTTTTTTAGTATAGGATAGTTCGATACTACAGAAACTTTCTCAAAAAAATTGCACTAAGCGTTCATTTTGTGAAGGGAAATCTTTTCGTGTTAAGCGACTTTCGTTTCGTGATAAAATGAAAAATGTATGAAAATACATAATAGTTGGAATGGTTGTATTATTTCGTGTTAACCGATATTTCGTCGTAAGGTATTCGACTACGCTAAAATTGTGAATTGTACTAAGAAGTGACAATTTTTTTTATGATTTTATTTTATAGGATATCTTATTAGCTTTATAAAAATACCAATTTTATAAAGCTAATAAGCTAAAATACCGTTTTCCGTTCACTAGAACAAAAACTACAAGTGTCTTAGCAGATGCCATTTCTTTAAGCAAAATGTCAAACTTTAAAAGGCATTTTATTCTAAATGTGTTTTTTTAAAATGCTCAAACGGGGTCAGCGATTGCTCAAAAAGTTTTGAAAATAATTAACTGTGAAATGTTTTTTGTATGTTCTGTATAATAGTAGCAATGTTTTAACCTTCGGATTTATCAATCACTGTTTTATTACAAAATGTACAGTCCCTTATGTTAATATAATCACTGTTTTTTAAGCCATTTCCTATAATAACTAAGATAAAGTGCTCTAGTTTTTGTAAAAATTAAAATATTTGTTATCGTGAAGGTCATTTTAAAAATGAATAACATAGCAACACATCAGAATTGAAAAACTGAAAATTTGTTCATAAGCATTTTGTGCAGAGTGGGGCCCGTTTATGTAACTTTTTGTAAATGTTTACCCATTTTTTTCTATTTTAGTCATCACAATTTCTTTTTCCTTTCTTCATTTTAGCAGTTTTTACTTAAAATATACTAAATAAATCTTAAAACCACAAAAAATTTCCATATTTTTTTTAAAGTTATCGCAAGTAGGCTGTCGCTACACACTGGCCGAGCGAGGCGTTTATATACGCCGGGGCACTTAAGTGGTTGAATTCGTATTGCAGCTTTACGTCAAAGTATATTATTATTGAATTAAATACATTGTTATATGGAGGGGGGGGCGTGAAGAAAATTATGATTAAGTATTGGGTCGCAAATATTGAAAGTTTGAGAAGCTCTGAACTAGTAAAAACTAATTTCGAAAAATACTTAGGGATTTACTCTGGAAAGTTAATACATAATACTTACCACATTAAATAGAGGGTGACGATGACGAACAAGACAAAGGCTGATCCGACACTTATCATTGCGTACATCCATATACTGGTCTCGTTGTCATCTGTCAAAGAAAATACGACAGCTCATTAGTATTTTGATACTAAAATCTAGACGGAAAAATTAGAATAATTACATTTCTAGGTATTACAAATATATTTTTTTATTTTTAGATTCTAATTGGGGATTTAAACGATTCACTGTCACTAATTATTTAGTAATATTCATTATCTTTATATAAAAGTGGATGTTTGTGCACATGAAATCGCTTTACTCCAACACCGATCAACCGATCACTCTGAAAATGAAATGTATATGTATTTTTTGTGCTCTTCTCTTGCAGCTCCCCACCAGGTGGCTCTACAGCATATCAACTTATTCACCTTCTAATCAATCGCCAAGTTGCCAACGTGGTAGCCAAAAAGGATACCAACTTCGCTCCATCCCCAACATTTCGCTAAGTTTCCATTGAATCGCCATTTTAATGTAAGGAACGGTGTTGCTTGCGAATATTACAGTTTTAACATAAAATAAATACAACAGAAAGTAATATTAATGTTTACACATACAGATACAAACTATTTACACTATTTTAAGCGTTCATTACACAAATTATGTAACAATGTGTTACTTTTGCTGAGCAGAGATCAGCTTAGGAGGTGTTTTTAAAAATCAATATATAAGAGAGTTACGGGGTGTTATAAATAAAAAAAATATTTTCATCAGCTATTAGATCTAAACTTAAAATTTAACAAATATGGTTTTTTTGTTCAGTTGAGATATTCAAAAAGCTATTTTTTTGTTTAATTTGCAATTCACGTATAATTAACTCCCATTAAAAGTTTATTTATCATTCAATCTGTATTGTTTAATTTTTCAATTCACCCGTGTAAACCACAGGTATTCCAGCTAATACCATCTTAATTATTAAAATAATTCGTTAACTAAACTCATTCAAGAATAAGAAAACAGATAATATTTCTCAAATGGTATTTTTATAATCGAATAATAATAGTTAATAGTTTTCTATATGTGTATATAGGAAAACACACAAACCACATTTTTACACCTAATCACTCATACAATGACTCTTTTATCCTTCACTCGCCACGAGATCTCCAAAACTGTTACAGACTTAAAATTCGGCAAGCATGATTTTTGTTCAGTAGATATCCACTATGAGCGAGTTTTGCGGAACCCGACTCACCCGAGGGGAAAGGGCCTTGTAAGTGTAAATATATATAGGCCAGATGTTTTCAATGGGTGACAGATCTGGAGACCATGCTGGTCAAGGCAAACAATCGAATAGCCTGTGTATAGAGGAAGATCGGAACATGATGTGCAACATGTGGTCTTGAATAATCTTGTTGCCGGAGAGCATTGAGCAGTACTCGATGATAGGGCACAACCACTGTACGTAAGATGTTAGAAATGTACCGATTTGTGTTCAAATTACCGTCTATCTGAACTAGAGATGTGCGTGTAGTTTACCTAATGGTTGTCCAAACCATTACACCAGGTGCACATTCCCTACACCAATATCGAACTCAAGCAGGCGATGATGGGTCACCTCAGAGCCTCCAGACACGTATAGGCCATCAGAATACTGCACGCTGAACCGGAACTCTTCTGAAAAGACGACACATTGTGCCACACCTGTATCCAGTTTTCTCGTTCGGTATACCAGAATCACCGTCTCTCTCTCTGCTATATTGTCCAAGGAAGACGAAGTAATTGTCGCCGTTTTGGAAGTTCATACTACTGAAAACGGCGTCTCACCGTACAAGCGGATACTGAGCGTGCTGCTAACATGCCCATTTCATGAATATTGTTGCGTGATGTGGTTGTAAGGTTTTGCTGGGCCCATCTCACAATATGTCTGTTCTCTCGGATGCTAGTCAGGGGAGGGCGTGGAGATCCTGCATGACATTCAATATGACTCCATATTTACATGACAGTGGGTGGATTTCAATCAATGCAACGGGTGATATCACTGAATGATAACCCAAAATTTCGATAGGCAACGACCCTGACTCTATCGAATACATACACGTTAGAAAACATTTCTTATTCGAGATATAACACGATATTCTGAGAAAACTTCGACCTTTTAAAGTGCTTTTTAAATGAGAAAGCCATTACACAACTTTTTTATACAGTGTTTCAGAAGTCGTTTCTCCATCCTAAGTCGTCTAAATATGCTGAAATGATAATCATTTGCTTCCTTCATTTGCACCAAAGTCTTTTTTTCATACGATTTTGACTTTGATCAGATAATTTCTTTTTGGTGTTGCAATTTTAATGGCCAGCAGTGCATAAAATGTGCTAAGAAATTTTTTAACTTTAAAAAAGTTTGATACGTGCGGATCAAAAATATTTTAGAAACATTATGAATTGAACTTTACAGAATTAAAGAACAATGTTGCAGTGTACATGAAAATTTACAATAAGTATTTTGAATCACACACAGAATTACGTATTGCAGAATTAATAATAATATAAAAATTAATCTTAAAATGTTTCGTGTTGTGTAGATAAGATTCATTTAATTAAAAAACTTTGAGAATATTTTATTGTCGATTATAGTTACATTCTTTGGCAGAGAAATTTCTTTTATTTAAGTATAGAGTGAAAATACTTGCGTGTTTGTGGATTTCTAGAAAAACGTAAATTCTCTAAAGAAAACAAATCACCTTATTTTAATAAAAGGTTCATTAATTCTAATGAAAAACATTACTCAAATAACATTACCCGAAAAAAAAAAGAAATTAAAAAATTAATTAAGAAACTGCCACATTAATTTTCTGTTAATTTATTCACGTTTCTTTTTTTATTAGTCATACTTCACTTAGTACGTATGGGGGAGAGGGTTATATATTTAATGCAAAAAATGTCTGACAGCTAAACTTTATTTAGCGCATAGTTTTTTTTCAGAGAAAATCTAATATTGTAACGAATTAGGCTGCGTAATTATTCTTTTACGAGAGAAAGTGACATGTAATGACAGTTTTTTCAGTTGCATTTAAAGTATCAGAATATTTAATTAAATGTTTTTTCAAAAATAATTTGAACTGCTGAGAAATTTGGTTATGTTGTAAAATGATAAAAAATGCATTTAATAAAAAACTTTTGTGTAATTAATGAGATGAAATTTTTTTGAAAAAGTACGTAACAATGAGCATAAAATTGTTTAAAAAAGGAGATGTGACAAAAAAAAGTAAATATTTAATTTAGGTATATGTTATTGAATATATTCTTATAATGTTTGCTCCTCTTTTTTTTTAGAAAAAAAAGAATACTAAATATCTTTTCCAGTATAACGGGGTTACATGTTAGAGCAATTACAAACCATGCTTTGTAAATCAAAGTACTTTTCTGCATTATCATTTTTATTATTAGTAAATATTAATAAATTTTAAAATGATATTTAAATAAATTACTTGAATTAAATTTAAAAGTACTTAAAAATCTCTAATGAGTAGGGAAACTAGTATTATTTGATAAGAAAAACGTATTGTTTAAAATTATATTATTAGTTTAAAACACTTAAAATATTTAATAATATTTGTTTTTAAAAAAGAATTTTCAGGTAATGAATAAAAAATAAAATCTTATGGATAGCAAATATATCATTTAATTCAATATATTCTGTAAAACGTATGTATTATGAGTAAAAAATTTTTTGCCTAAATTCATATATTCACTGAATCTATCCTAAGAATGTTAAATTTGTTTTAACTTTTCTTATAATTTTTTTTTTATTTGACATTATAACCTTCCATTTTTCTCTTGACTACCAGTGAGAACGCTGTTACTTCAAAAACGCGAAAGAGGTACGCTTAATGCTTTCAGATTTTAAAAGAAATATTAATGCTTCTGAATTCTAAAATGTCTTTTCAACGATAATCTTTGCATATTTTTTCCTCTTTAAAAAAAATTATGATCGTGTTTATAGCTTGTCATTTATCTTCTTTTTTCTAAAAGAAAGCAAAGTGCTCAATAACGTGTAATGCTTTTGTTATCCGTCAAATCTTATGAAATATCTCCATAGTTTTCCCGTATTTCTTCTTTGAAGATGGATGGTTGTAACTTTCTTTTGAAAATTTCATTAAAAGTTTTGGCATAATGCCTCAAATCATTTGACGTGTCTTGGATATTGATATATATGTGTTAATATTTTTTCCCATCTGAAAATGCACCATCTCAAATAAAAGTTCGAATTTCTTTATTTAGAAATGCTTCTAATTTTTTAAACAGTTAAATTAAATATAAAAGTTATAAAGTTAACGAGAGTTTATACTTAGTTAATTAAGAAACATTTCATGTGTTTTGAGATATCATCTGGATATATTTATTGAGTAAAAAATTGTTCAGTAAATATTTATACTCACTAAAACTACACAAAGTAGTCTTAATAATATAATATACGACAAATTCCCATTGAAGGTACCGGGATAGCTAAATGTTGAAAAACAATACCTCTAACTAAAAGAAATCTCAATTTTAAGATTTAAATCCTTATGTCATATCAATAAAGCCACTAAAAATTTAAAGATTTGAAGAAGTTATAAGACAGCATTTGTTTATTTTCCTTCTCTTTTATTTCATTTTTCTAGGCTACAGAACATCTCTCGAAGATTAAAATGATTATATATGACAAAAACAAATATAGTATAGTTCAGTAACAAATATAACTCATTCATTTTCTTTTATTCTAGTTAATGATAAATTGGAGAAACTCAAAGGAATAACAATAATATCAGTCTTACTGAACGACACGGAATAACAAGTGTCAGAAATGAAGAAAGATTCCTAAGGCATCCCAGTTGTGCTTCACTTTTTTTTATTACGAGTACAAATCCAATGCGAGAAAAGAAAAATCAATCGGAAAATTCAGAGTTTTAAATCTCGCACCATTTTGAGAAAGGTAAATATCTGAGGGACATGTTAAAACGCAGTGAAGAAAGGATCAATTCTTTACTCACTCGATGGCTAACATTCATGAAATCTGTGGTGAATAGCAATTTATGTAACTGTAATGATGGTTGGACTGTTCTATTCATCAGTGAACGAGAGTTAGAAGGAAGATTAGCCACAGTGAAATCAAATACAATTTATTTACAAGTCTCAACAACTTAACAAACTTGAACAACCCAAAATTAGGAAATGCACCGTAAGCTAATTAAGGGTGCAAGAGCGAGGAAAACGATTTTGGTAAATTTAGTTATAAATTTAATAACTTATTTTAAGCCACCGTTAATTCAATTCCATTATCTAATTGACAAATCGTCAACCATAAATATTAAGCAGATAATCTACTGTACATTTTCGTCTAGCTTTCTATTTATTACCTTACGTTAATCCTCACATCTATCATTTAGCTTCTAACTTCTCTCTAGAACCTGAAAGCTAATACTTAAATACACGACATAATTTACATAGACCGTGTCTTCTTCTTCGGGAGGAAGTTTTCAATTGAAAAATATTTAAAGGTTTTCCGCAAGATGATTAATAGGAGGTTCGCGGATAGACCCGTTGCAACTCCAATTCAAATAATAATTAACCAAGTCAAATTGAATACAATATATCCTGAGTTTTTCATCATTGAATACAAATCTTACTTTATTGTCACACAAAAAATTTCTAATCGAGCTATTAGAGCTCCCCGAATCTGAATATTAAAAACACAAATGATTTTTTTTTCTATATTTAAATCTCAATATTTGTGTAGTTATCTGACGACACATTATATATTTTCTTAATTTTAATATGGATTATAAAAAGACACGTCAATAATTTTTGTATTTATTGAGAAAAAGCATTTTAGTTTTATTTTCACTGTAAAGATTATAAATAGGTAATTAATACTTTTCTAATGCATATTACAACAGCTATTCAAGGAAATAAGTTATATAAATTCCAACTCTTGATACAGGAACAAATTAACTGAAATTTATTGATCATTAACAATATCAATACATAAGAGCTCGATGATATTCTACTGCCTCAATAATTTCAACTAATTGTGAAGCGTCTAATCTAAATAAATGTTTATTCATTCGTTTCTAGCTAACAAAGGTCTTTTAACTCCTTTGTGATTGAGAACTTCAAAGCCGCGTTTCAAAGAACTTTTATAATTCAAATATACAAAGGAATTCCTAATTGAAAGGAATAAAATTGGCTTGCACCTAGAATAAGCCACGTCATTAAAAGTAAAGACGGTAAGGTAGATGATGCGAAGATATTTATGTAATATAATAATTATTCTAAGGTTATTTATATATATGAAAAAGCATTCTTGAGGAAACACATAGTGAGTATAAATAAAGTATTAGAATTTGTGAATAAATTTTTATTAGACAAATTTCTCAATACTATTAATAGATTTAGGAAAGTTTTTTCCAGAGGAAGAAAAGAATTACATTTTAATGAAGCGTTTTGAGAAATTAATTAAAACCATTCAAATTATTCATGGTCTTATAAATTCATTCATTGAAAGCCTAAAAATTAAGATTTTGGATCATATTTAAAAGAATTCAGCTTAAAATAGGAATTTATTTAAGTTATATCATATTATCTTGAATCTAAAATTTCGAATCATATTAAAAATATAAAAATTGTAATCACGATATATAGATTGATTTGTAATAAAATTGCATTTTCTTATTGTATTAAAGAAGTTAGTTCCAAAACAAATTTCCTAAATTGCTTAAGAATTAGAATAAATTTATTTAGTTTAAAGGATAAATTCATAGTAATTTGATTATCAATAATGACATTAGCATTGAATTGAATAAAAACAGTTTCATAGATTGTAAATGAGTTCTAAATATCTGGAGATAAAAGCAGGCTAAAAATATTTTTCAAATGTGTTGGAATCAAAAATTCCTTCTGTGTGAAACATCTTAAGCAACCTGAAAAATTGTTATGTGCTAAATCGATCGATTTTAATAAAATTAATCGAATTAATCTTTGTAGTGCTTTGTAAGCTATAAGTTTAATAAAACGTACAGGAAATTATAAAATGAATTTAAAAAGGTGTGAAGAATTAAGGTTTTGAAAGCTTACTTTTTAGCATTGGCTGGATAATCCCAAAACAGAAAAAAAACTTACAAAAAAGGAAAAATACAAATATTTAATACAAATCCACTTAATGTAAATGTGCCACGCATTATTTTACGAAACTCGCTGTTGATTGTAAAAGATTGGAAATCCTATATATATTATTGATTTACTTCTGTGTTAAAGAAAAAATAGAATAGATGATGGTATTTTTTTCCTATTTGGGGGGGGGGGGAGCTAAGTTTTTTTGACATTGGTATCTTCGGACCTTTTTATCGATTTTTAGTGGTGCTATAAGATGAGGCGTTGCCATCCGAGTATCGGTATAAAAACGTTCTTTCAATCTTGTATGGCTTTGAAATGCTTATTTGCCCATTCCATTTAAGCAATTAAGTTTTTAGGTGAATAAATATTTATAATAAATTCAAATGGTTTCAGGTTTAAGATAACACAGATGTGGTTTTTAAATAAGTCAAAGAAAAATAATTTAGATACGACTGGGATGTTATAATTTTAACATAAAATAAATAGAACAGAAAGTAATATTAACGTATTACACATCCAGATATAAATTATTTACTCTATTTTAAGCGTTCATTACTCAAAATTTGTAAAAATGTGTTACTTTTGCTGAGAAGAGATCAGCTTAGAAGGTGTTTTCAAAAATCGATATACAAGAGAGTTACGGGGTGTTATAAATAAAAAAAAATATTTTCATCAGCTATTAGATATAGACTTAAAATTTAACAAATATGTTTTTTTTTGTTCAGTGAGATATTCAAAAAGCTTTTTTTTGTTTAAGTTGCAATTCACGCATAATTAACTTAGTAAAAACTTCTTTATCCTTCCACTTATATTGTTCAGTTTTTCGATTCACCCTGGCAAAGAACGGGTATACAAGCTAGTATTATATTATAATTGATACGTCGTAAAAAAGAAAATATTTAAAACAAATTTATTGAAAGATGGTTCATGCAAATTAAAATAATTTCATCCAATTTCTGCACACTCTAAGATTGTTAAAAATAATTCATATAACTGTTATCATTATACGGTTTTTGTTTAGATATGTTTTGATAATTCAGCACACAGAACGTTCTTTTAACAGCAAAGAATCATATTATTTAAAACCATAACATACCGATTTTTGATCAGAAACAGTGAAAACCAAACACATAATTTGAGTCTCCAGATTGTTTCTTTTCCTTTATCTTCTAATCACTAAGACTTTATTTTACGAATTCATTGACAGTATTCTTATTGAGCCCTATAAATTAATATATTCCCATAATGCCGTAAACACTAAGCCAATTTAACATCCCAAAGGAAATTCAGCTATAATTTTAAGAAAAAAACCCAGTACATTAAAAAGTAATTGAAAATAAAAAACAATTTTCAATTATATATATTTTTTGTTAATCACATCAATATAATTCTATGAAAACTAAATAATTTAAAAGATGTATTTTTCTAAAATTGAAGCAACACCTTGAAGTAAAATTTCCTTCTAACAAACGATTTCACTTTCTTAAAACATTTCTTAACTAATAAGAATTATTATTTCCGTCCATTATTTCTTTATTACTCAATCATTTCCCAGAATAGTAAGAAAGGCTGTTTCACGTAAAGTTTTCTCCCCCCCCCAATGTCTTTATTTACTAATATTTAATATAATTAAAAAATAGGAATACCTTCTTCGTCAACCTATACATTTATATTGTGATTTTTCTCTTGAATCAAGTGTGTTGCTAGAACATCTTTATCTGGTTGCAAACAATTTATTGAAGAGGCATATTTTTATTTAGTTCCACATTTTATCGACGAACAATAAGCGAAGGGTAACTCACACGGACCATATGATAGTAGACAAAACCTTCTTTTTTACATTCCAGAGACATCAGCTTTTATACCTTTCCCTATCGGAAACTTCTCGGATGTTCCATAATCATATGATTTCCGGTATTTAATAGTGGCCGCGGTAGCCTAGTGGTCAAGGTAACATATTCGTGGCCGGCGTGTCATGAGCTCGAGCCTAGTATCACTGAAGATCCACCGTGTAGGGAAGAGATGCACGTTAAATCTGTCGAGAGCTCAAACGTCCTCCTGTTGGTGGGGTGAGGTAGGAGGGTGTCAGGTCAGGTGTCGTCTTCGTTAGTTGACCATGGTTCAAAATTACGAGGTCCATTGCCAAAAGCTTCGCGTACCTGAACAGTGCGCCGTTATTATTCACTCACTCAACTATTTAATTAGCTAATTTGTCTGAATTGATGTCTGATGTAATATTGCATCATCTCACTTTGAAATGTGCCAACGCGTAAGTTTTTGAGGAGATGGGTTGAAATGATATTTCTCGTTAGGCGGGTAAGCGAAAGAAATTGATATAAGCGATGTCTTGGAGGTTTCAAAATTATCGTAAATGAAAGAAAAACCACAAAAGAAAATTTATATATATATATTGAATTATTGTGTGTGTGTGCATTTTATGGCAAACTAAGTCCTGAAGAAAACTTCATAACAACTAAACTCAAAATTTGCCAAAACTATTACAGGATAATCATCAATGTTTAAAATCTCTTATTTCACGAGTAAGCTATTAATACTTTCTTGAAAATCCTAAATAGACCTATCAAGTATCGCTGACAATAATTATCTTGCACTATCATGTCAAATCAGAACCTGTCACGTGTTGACATCAGTTCGTGGGATTTCAGAAAAGTAGGGCAGGAGAATTAATTACATGGTGGGGCTCAAATATCCATGATTTATCAAGACTTATCTCCTCGAACGGAAGGGGAAGTCCCGCTAGAAAGGAAGACGTAATGCCTCGCCATTTGTTACATTTCTTGACGTCCAAAGCTTCTGAGGATCAAACTCCTCGTTTATAACGAGGTCATCTTTATGTAAGTCAAGGGAAGGAAAAAGTTTTTGAATTTTTTTTTACACGCCTGTGTGATTACGCATTAAGAAAATTACAAGAAAAAATGACTTCGTTTCAATGAGTTTGATACATCAATTATGGGATCCAACTGCCCTAAAATTGTGAATTTTGCCAAAAATTGACAATTGTTTCATGATTTTATTTCATAGACCATCTTATTAGCTTTATGAAAATACCATTTATTATTTTCTGTTCACTAGAACATAAAATACAAGTGTTTTAGCAAAAGCAGATGACATTACTTTAAGCAAGACTTTAATTTTCATACTTTAAAATGCGTTTTACTCGAAATGTGCTTTTTTGAAAATGCTCAAACAGAGGCAGTGATTGCTAAAAAAGTTTTGAAAATAATTAACTGAAATTTTTTGTGTTTGTTTTGTATAATAGTAGAAGTGTTTTAACCTTCAGATATATCAATCACTGTTTTATTACAAAATTGACAGTCCCTTATGTAAATATACTCCTGTCACATTTTAAGCAATTTCATTTAATTACTAAGATAAAGTGCTCTAGTTTTTGTAAAAATTAAAATATCTCTTATTTTGAAGGTCATTTTAAAAATGAATGACGTAGCAACACATCAGAATTGAAAAATTGAAAATTTGTTCGTAAAAATTTGGTACAGAATAAGCCAATTATGTTAATTTTTGTAAATTTTTACCAAATTTTTTCCACATTTTAGTAATAATAATTTCTTTTCATCTTCTTAATTTTAGCATATTTTTCTTCAAATGTACTAAAAAAATCTAAAAACAGCAAAAAACCCCCAAACCCAGATTTTTTTTTTAATTTGTCGCAAGTGTAGTCGGATAACTTAAAATAAGGATTAATTCTCAAGTTTGTCACATCATAGCTGCTCTATTACTGTAATAAAATTAATGTTTATCTTAAAAAATACAGCTTTTTTGTACAAGTATAATAAGACTGAAATACGTGTTAATTGTTCTAGAATAATTAATTTTAAAAAATTCTCGTAAGGGGCGGTGTGCTTAAAAATATAGAAAATGTTAGCAAACTTCAGTTCGAAAGTATTGAAACGACCCACGTAAGTTGTTTTCCCTGCAGTTGTGTAGCAGGTACTGTTGTAAATTAAATGTTAAATAAATAGATGGCGCTGCAAGTCATCTGAGAGATATACTTTGTTTAGCTTGTAGAGTCAGAGTTATATGTAATTTTCGTTGTGTTATAAACATGTCTTCTATGTGTGTCGGCCAATAAACCAAAATGCCTACAAGAATGAACTGGATCATTGAAAATGATATAAAAATACACTGGTGTCCAAAAGTTAAGCATAAATCGTAAAATGCGAAAAACATAGAGTAAATATTAGTAAAAGTATTCCAAATTTCTTGCGGATATTAATTGGGTGAAGAATAAACATTGGGTTTATGCAAAACTTTTCAGTCGACTACGTCCTGCGCGAAACACCGGCGCATGTCGGAACATGGAGAAACCGATTCACGCAGCATAGGCAGTTCAGACAAGTTTCGTGCAACTGTTGTGCGAAGGAACGTTGTTAACCATCAAACAAGGTGAATGATGGCACAAAGACGCCCATTGGACATGTTTACGAAAGGAAGAATCGTTGGAATGCTTGAATCCTCAAGATCATAATCCGAAGTGTCTCGAATTCTGAATGTGGACCAGTCTGTGATCTCAAGGCTGTAGCAGAGGTTTCAAAGAACGGGAGATGTTACCCGACAACCAGTATCAGGTCAAACAGGAGTCACAACCCCTCACCAAGACCGATATCTGGTAATAAGTGCGCGACGTTAGAGGGGCAGTACTGCCAGAGCACTGGGTTCAGCGCTCACCGTCGCAACAGGAATAGGAATTTCGTGACAAACTGTTTACATGAGACTCAATCATGCTGGCATGTATGCCAGAAGACCAGCAGTTTGCATTCCCCTCTCGTCTGCGCATAAACGCGCTCGTTTGAACTGGAGTTTGAAATATCAACATTGGAGTGTGGGAGAGTGGGTCAATGTGATGTTCAGTGACAAGTCCCGGTTTAGTCTAAGTAGTGATTCTCAGCGGGTAACGATATGGAGAGAACGTGGAACACGTTTTGAACCAAGAAACATAACGGAAAGACATCATTTTCTATAAAGGGGAGTAATGGTATGGGCAGGCATCGTGATGGACGGTCGCACAGACCTCCATTTCTTTGACACGGGGTCTGTGACTGCTCAAAGATACAGAGACGAAGTTCTTGAGCCTTATGTACTCTTGTTTCGAGGTGCTGTCGGTCCTGACTTCATATTTATGGATGACAATGCGCCATGTCACCGAGCGGTGCTGATTGATGACTTCCTTGAAACGGAAAACATCTAGCGCATGTCGTGGCCTGCGTGCTCCCCTGATTTAAATTCTTTTGAGCATGTATAGGATATGCTCGGGAGACAAATTGCAGCCGTTTTTCACCCACCAAGCTCTATTATAGAACTGTAGAGAGCTCTCCAAGAAGCTTGGAACTATTTGAGCCAACAACTCATTCATCATCTCATAACAAGTATGGTAAATCGCTGTGCAGCGTGCCTGGCTGTCAGAGAGGTGACCACACGCCTTATTAAATTGCAGCATCAGCATTTTCTTTCACGTTTTCTTTCATTTTTTTCTTTAAAGTGTGAATCCTTGCTATGCTCAGTTTTCTTTCAAACTGCTACTTTGTATAATAAAATTAATTATTATCATTCTTTTGATTTGCTTCCTTATTTTATAACCTTTTTACATTCGCATATCACGTTTCCTGCCATTCTGATTCACAGTTCCTTCTTTATTCACATAATTATCAATTATGTTTAACTTTTGGTTACCAGTGTACATAGGATATTAGTGCCTATTTGTCCCATGGAATTAAGGATTTGGAAATATAACAGGTACTCTCTATTCGGGTTCTTCTACTAATCCTCTTGGGGGGGGGATATTCTTTAACTGTGATTTTAGATTGAAAAGTGCTTTCCGTACAGATGACTTGATGTTATGCAAATGTAAATACTATTTAAGTGCCTCTCGTTGAGTATTTAAGTTAATGTTTAATCGTTAAGCGTAAAAGCCAAGTATTAGAAAAGGTGAACATCGACTGGGTGGTCGAGTGTCTTGGGATTAATAGTCGACGTTGAATCCACTAGGAATAGGTGAAGTAAACAACCTTGTAGCTGATCGAGCTATTGAGCTTCGAGAAGTATCATAACAATTAGCTTCATATCCAGATAAGTGAATTTCAATAATCTTGTTTATCTGATTAAGGGTTAGGATTTCATATTGCTCCCAGATTTAAGTTATAAAATTGTTTTTTTTAACAAAGTACTAAAGATAGAATAAAAATAGCTATTTTTAAGACCATGTGTGCTTCTTCCTTAAACCCTCTCACACTCGCGACCTTCGGGCCGCGACATAGTGATGCAGTGCTAGTGGGTTTTTTGAGTTTTACAGGGAAAGTTTGTTTCCAAGCGTGAACATGAATAAGGTTATGGCAACCCTAGAAGATATCAGCAGGGTTAACATACTGGTAATTTGATTGCCCTTGCAAACGATATAGTCGAGGAACTATCGAGAAGTCTATGGAATCGACCCATCTGGAAATTTCTGTGAGAGAGCTTTGAGACAGGTCGAGTCAGTCAGTCAAGATCAAAGTTCAATTTTGTGCTTTGACTGCGATAAGGGTGATAGACTTTCTCTGTTTGAGTTTTTGCTAGTGGAATTGTTTTAAGCAGCTGTTTCTAGAGCGTTGTAAAGATTATTTTGTAATGACTGCATTTTCAACCACTGTAAATAATAATTTATAATATGTTTTGTGTATATACATCACTTTGTCTTCGTGTAGTTATTTGTTTGTCCTAGTTCATTTATTAATCTGTCATTATTCAAATAATTGGAATCGTTGGCTCCCTCGTAAAGTTGCAACAGTATACTCCTAAGAAATATAACCTAACTATAGCATGGATCTCATTTGGTTGAATCTTTCAAAAAACATAATAAAAAGGATTTCCATCCAAATAAACAATAATTATAATTTAGAAAATACATTGCACACTCTCAGAGAATCATCAAAGAATAAAATTCATCCAGGTTGAAATACAATGGCAAGACAAGAAGAACTAACGAAATCTGATTCAGTTCAACGAAAATCTTAAAAAAATATTCACAAAGATTCGGTTTCTTTATTGGTAAGGATTTGGCTATATAAAGATAGGATGGTTTCGCCCGTCTGGTGAAAGCAACATTGTATCTTTCCACAGACTGTAAGACTAGATTGTTTTATGTATCTCATCGCTATAGCCTCTTTTAGAGAATTCACAATTTTTAACTCATAATTGTTAGCAACGACAATTGCTACCAGATAAATTATTGTGCAAAGTAATAGGAAAATATTTATATTAAATATAATAGCTATAACTTCTATATTCCTTTAACTATGTTCCAAAATAATATGACTTGTTTTTTTCGGAAATAATACTAGAAAATTTTTAAAAAAAAAGATTTTATATCAACCGTTTATACACCGTCATTCCACTAAAAGAAACTAGGTTTTTTTTTCTTAAAAAAAGTTACCAAGCCGAAAATATTTTTGTTTATCTTGCCAAAGTTTCGGTTTGAAATTCTCTTGAGGATGAGCGTATCGATCTCATTAGTATTTTTCCAGCAAAAAAAGTGGTGGAGTTATTTTCTTGAATCCTCATTTTTTTCCCTTAGCATTCGTTTGGGTTTCTCGGAGCAATTTACAAGTTTTACCTCAAGTTTTTTTCTTTCTTGTAACCAACAATAAATGAGAGTAGATTAAGATGAAAAGATACTAAAGAGATGTTTCTTTTTATACTTAAATTGAGTAATTTAAATATATTCTTATCTTTTTTAAATTTGTGCATAACTTATTTCATTAATTCTTTAGATTCGAGTATACAAATATCAAAAGAAAATAGTTCTGCAACGTATTAATATTTAGGGTATTTTTTATTTTTCTCTAATCTTGCGTTACTTTATGTATAAGGGTTATTTTAGCCTTTTTACTGATTATAGATTATTGGATTGCATGATTATTGCTCTATGAATTATGGTATTGGTGGATGAAAAAATTGGTATCAATTGGAAATCGTTAAAACAATTAAAAATAGTTTTTAAAAATAACGATGAAAAAAAATGAAATTCGTTGGATATCTTTTGGAAAACCTGTTTCCAGTAAAAACTAATGTTAAAATATCAATATATATATAAATTTTTTTTAGCTTTTTAATATAAATACTGCGTTCTTTTTCAACAAAAGTTTTGTTACAATCTATGTCAAAAATATTGCAAGCATTATCAAGGTACATGAAGAAGGTACTTAGAAGAAGTTAAATGATTTAATTAATATTAGTATAAATATTTTTCTTGTAGTAAATATTCTACCTTAAAATAAGATAAAAAAAATGTACGTAGTTTTGTAAAAGACCTGTAAAAATATCTATACAGGGTGGTCCCAAATTCATGGTGCAATCTTTAAGGGTAGGTACAGGACATTGGAACAACTATTTATTGTATTGGAATGTATGAGCGCAAGAGACGCGGTGAGGCTAGAACACAAAAAGTAAGAGACGAAAAGAAAGGACAAAGTGTTTATTGAAAACGGCGTTGACAAGTGTAATATTTACAATAACTGTTGAAATTTACGCCCACCATTAGCGATACATGCTTGGTTGTGTCGGTTGAGGGATTGGCGAACACGTTCTATAACGTCAGGTATGCCAAGCTGTCGTGCAGTAGCTTTTGATATTCGAGCAACGAGATCCTCATCTGAATCAAGTGGAGTCGCATAAAAAAAATTCTTCAGATGTCCCCATGAAAAGTAATCGAGATTTGATAAATCGAGAGACCGGGGTGGCCAAGGGACTGGCCCAACACGCCCAATCCATTGCGCCCCAAACATGCTATTCGGGTAAGTGCGCACATAGCTAAAAAATTTATGATCCGACATTGGGCGATCAGGAAGCTGCGCGTGATACATTCGTCGCACTGAGATGCATCATGTTGAACGGCGATTAGATATCTACTGCCCCCATATTGACAACGAAACCAACCGAAAACTCAATTTCTCTTTCCTTTTATTTCCCCTGTTTACGACCGACTGTGTCACTTGCTCCCATGCATTTCTATACAATAAATGATTGTTATAGGGCCCTGTAACTACCCTTAAAGTTTGTACAATGAATTGAGAACCAATCTGTACATATATATGTTTGTTTATATATATATATATATATATATATATATATATACACTGCTGGCCACCGTAAATGCAACACCCTGAAGGAAGCACGCAAATAACATGAAATTTACGACATACATTAGCGAAGATGAGATATGCAAATGATTAGAATTTCAGCGCAGACACACATCACGCACGCCTGTGGCACCACATGAAAGCGCTTTTTAAGGCTTGGAGATTTCGACGATTTCAAGTTCGGCAATTGCGTTTTTCTTGTGTTTTTTTTCAAAAAACGGTCAGTTATGTCTCGTAGGAAACAGCGATCAGCTTTTGATCAAGTATCCGAGTTCGACAGAGGAAGGATAGTGGCGTACCAAGATTGTGGATTATCTTTCAGGGAAATAGGTAGTCGTGTTGGACGAAACCAAACAACTGTAATGCGGGTATGTGACCGTTGGATGCAGGAGGGTACAACGGACTGACGTGGTCGATCGCATCCACCTCAGTGCACCACTTCACGTCAGGACAAGCAAATTGTGCGCATGGCAGTGACGGATCGCTCAGTCACATCACGAACCACAGCACAGCACATTGAGTCTGTAACGCATCATTCAGTGTCTGCGCGTACCATTCGACGCCGTTTACAGCAGAGTGGTAACGAATTCGAAGTTACGAGATTTTTAAATCTCGTCGATTCGGTTTTTTCCTCCACCACTGAAACTCGGTGGAATCAGTGTCAGAGCATGATGAAATGGGTAATTTGATTGAAGAAGTTGTCGATCTTGCCAGGCAGTGGATAGTGTTGACTTTCAAGAACTGCTGGATTCCCACAATCATGAGCTGATAATGGACAAACTCATAGAAAAGCAAGAGCAAGAGCAAAACATTGAAGAACTTGAGTCTTTATACCCTGTTCAATCAGAAGATCGAATGGCGGTTGAGAATTTGATAGAAGGTTTCAGTTCAATTGAAAAAGGGCTAGAAATTTTAGAAAATATAGACTCCAACGAAGAGTGCATTTTTTCAACAATACAGGAAATAAATAAATAAGTAGTATGGGAAAATTCTGCTAGAGAAAAAAAACTTTGAACCGGCAGACTACTTGTTAGATTTTATGAAACCCAACACATCAAAATAATTTCGGATTTCCGATTTTGTATTTGTGTTTACTAAGATTTTACTCTAAAATTTTTTTTTCTAAACCATTATTTTCTTTCATCTCCGGTCTCAACAAAAATTTATTTATATGTATTTATATGTGAAAGTATACCCCAATTTAAGCAGTTTTCACTAGGTTCCACCTGTGGCTGTCGTAGCCGGGTGGTCAAGGTATCGGATCGTGGCTGGCATGTCACGAGTTCGAGCCCAGTACCATAAAAGGCCCACCGTATAGGGGAGCGATGCACGTTAAATCTGTCGAGAGCTCAAACGTCCTCCCGTTGGTGAGGTGTGGTAGTTAGGAGAGGGGGTGCCAGCTCAGGTGTCGTCCGCGTCACTTGACCATGGTTCAAAATTACGAGGTCCATCGCTAAAAGCCCTCGTGTAGCTGAACAGTGCGATGTTAATATTCACTCACTCACTAAGAAGGAAAATCAGATACACGAAACAAATGGAATCTCATAATGTGGAGAAATCATATTTTTGACGTTAATACAGGATGTTCCAAAAATAGCGGCCAAAATCTGCAGTGCCAGACTCCTCGTTGATAAAACATAAAAAATTCGGAGAATCACTGTATTTCCATTTAGCTTAAAAGAATTAACAAGTGCTAAAGTAAGATTACGGCTACGGTGCTACGTTATTTTTAATTGCTTCTTTTAGTAATTACAATTTTTATTCTATTGAGCAAATGTACAAACTGCTGAAGTGAAATGGATTTTCTAGCTTAGTTTTTAATGGTGTTCGTGGATACAATCGAGCCGAAAAAGATTAATGTTTTGGGAATTGCATTCTTTTCTGAGCAACCGTAAATTGTTATTCGAACTATCACGAGGTTTTATGCTAGAAATTCGATAATTAAAGGTTAATTTTCAGTTTCGCGATTTATTTAATTGCAAAAGCATAATCATGTTACATTTTCTGTTAAATAACTGCTGATTTCCAGTTAAGGTTTATTTTTGAATTACTTTTTCAAACATCAAACTTATTTAGTTAAAGATTACAATAACGTTTTAGAAAATAATTCTTCTTTTCATTTTGCTTGAATTTATTAAATATTAAAACTAAGTCTAGTCTATACAAATATTTACATGAAATATACTCTGCAACTGATAAACAGTGAATTTTTCTTTTATCATTTAAAATATGCTTCGCAGTAATTTTGCTTGTAAGACTAAAAATACTGATAATTATTTATTTCAATATTTATATGGAATGTGTTGTAGTTGTTTGGAATCGAAAAGGGAATTTATTTTTGCTGTAAAAGTATTTTTTATATCTTACAGTTCCTTTAGATAGTTTAGGGAATTATCAAAAGAAGTATTTTAAAAGAAATGGTTTAGAATCCAGAAGGGAATATATTTGTTAGAAAAGTATTTTTATAACCTACAGCTCTTTCAAAATAGTTTAGAGAATTATCAACAGAAGTATGTTAAAATTAGATATTTAAATAGAGGAAACTAGAAAGGGCAAAAGTGTAAACTGTTATATTTGTTTTAGTTGAAATACGTCTGATATTCAAATTCGTCTTTTTAAGCAAATATTGTGAATTTGGGATAAGAAAGTACAAAGAAAACAGAAGTTTTCTTGCTTAGTAAAAAGAAATAAAAACAAAATACTAGTATTAAAGTTATAAAAAAAATCTTTGCATTTTCAAACTGAAATTTTTTATGAATAATTAAGGACAGATTAGGCTTGACAGATTAAGATAAATTATGTTGGAGTTTAAGAAAATTAATCTTATTTCTTTACGATGTACACAGAATTCACTAATCTTATTATTATATTATTCTTTTAAACAACGGAATAAAACTTTTTGTTATGCTCTTGATAAAAACTTTATTCTTTTGTTATTCTTTCATATCCATTTCAGTTCTTTAACAATTTTAAGCCGACCTAGGTAACTTAGTGGTTATGTTCACGAACTCGTGGCCTGCGCGTCATGAGTTCGAGCCATGGTGCCATTGAAGAACCACCGAGGAAAGGGGCTGATGCATATTGAATCGGATTAGCTCAAAGTCCTCCCGTTGGTGTGGAGTAGTAGTTTGGAGAAGGGATGCTAGCTGAGGTGTCATCCTCGTCACTTGACTCAAAATTACCTCCTCCCATTAGCTTTTGTGTTGTTTTATAGTTTCAAGTTAATAAACACTCATTTAATGACTTAATATATATGTTATTGAGCTATTTTTTTAAGTATTAAATAATCAAAGTTTTCTCATTTGCAAAAATTTACATCAAAAGTATTACTTTAATCAGTATAAAATAAAGAGATTATATATTTTAAAGCATAAGTATTTATAGTATATTCCTTATGAATTACAGTAGAACGTCGTTTATCCGAACGTGTATTATCCGGAGCGTCAAATATCCGAACCAAGAGAATCAGAAACCTTGTAGCGAGAAAAAACGAAGGTGTACAATGGTACAGCGAAAAATAAGTGATTATTTTCCACAATAAAGGTAAAATTGCGACATTTTGCCCCTATTTTGCTTTTTCTTCAAGCACTTTTCCCGCATGTAATGATTTTCAATATTCGCTTAGTGTCCGGTTTCATATACTGCATGGATCGCATTCGGGTTTCGGTTATCCGAACAATCGCGTATCCGAACGGTATCCGGTCCCAATTAATTCGGATAAATGACGTTCTACTGTATATAATGTTTAATTTTGTAGTGGGTAATCTCGTGAGCTTTACCTCTTGAAACTAACACGAGTAGTTGATGTTGTAGTAAGTCTTCTTTACAACGTTCCCTTGGAAGAAACATATATACCAATGAGATAAAGAACATAAAGTGAATTGAAGCAAAGAGTAAAGCGTTAGTTGCTGATTGTAGAAATACTGTGACAGTTTGACAACAACCAAGCTTATATACAGTGTTCCGTTGGAAGAAGAATTCTAGTTGTCAAGAGTGACTGCATTGGAAGATTACCCACGATCCAGTTCGTCTGCATAATTGTTAGTTTCTGAGAGATGAGTAATCTTTTTAAGCATTTTAGTTTTATACAGTAGTGTAACTTATATTTCTACCCGCATCGTTGTTGGTCCAAAGCCTGACTGACATCAAGTACGTATTTAATTAATTTATAAAATATTAAAGTAAAAAAAAAATGACTTTTCATGGGGTTCTTAATATTCTCCGTTACGCCACTGGTTTTATACCATGCGAGAAGGTTTTTCCTCCACAAATTAAGATATCCGATTACTTACGACAACGTTTTTTCTTCAAGAATGGAACTATGGGGATTTTTTGTTGTTTTTAGATTTGTTTAGTACATTTTAAGAAAACTGTGCTAAAATAAAGAATAGAAAAAGAAATTATTATTACTAAAATGGGAACAAATGGGTAAAATTTGACAAAAATTAACATAAACGCGGCCCATTCTGTACCAAAAGTTTATGAACAGATTTTCAATTTTTCAATTCTGATTAATTACTATGTTATTCATTTTTGAAATGATTATCAGGATAAGAGATATTTTAATTTTTACAAAAACTAGAACACTTTATCTTAATTATTATATGAAATTGCTTAAAAAACAGTGATTATATTCACATAAAGGGCTGTAAATTTTGTACTAAAATAGTGATTGATAAACGCGAAGGTTAAAACGCTTCTATGTTATACAGAACATACGCAAAAAGTATCATTTAATAATTTTGAAAACATTTTAAGCAATCGCTGGCCCCGTTTGAGTATTTTCAAAAAAGCACATTTCGAGTAAAACATGTTTTAACGTATGACATCTTGCGTAATGTAATGGCATCTTCTTTTACTAAAATACTTGTATTGTTTGTTCTGGTGAACGGAAAATAATAACCTTGGTATTTTTCTAAAGCTAAAAAGATGGCCTATAAAATAAAATCACACAAAAAAAAAAGTCAATTTTTGGCAAAATTCACAATTTTAGGGTAGTTGAATAACTTATTAGATTAATCAGCGTGATTAACTTTATTTTATGCTTGGGATTTTATATAGTTAAGATACCTCCACCCATGTAGGGTTTGAAAGTAGATGTTGTAGGAATGGAATGAGATAACAGAATTATCCAAAACCTTCGCGATTACTGTTACAACTTATAGCTAAAATTATTTATACGTTACATTTGTAAAATGATGAAATATATAAAAGATATTTAACAACAGAAAACTGTAAAGCGTTTATCGATTCCTAAACGCTGCAGTTTATAAAAGCATATACGTGTGATTTTTTTTCTTTGTTTTATTTTGTGGACTTGATTTCATTTTTTATCTATTTAATTTTGGTGCTAGTTTGATATCATCTGGCAAGACGCCAAGTAATTGTTTGTTTGCCAAGATGGGTGATAACATTTCAATCACGATAAAGCTTAAAGTAATGTAAGATATATATTTTTTAACTACATTTACTGGAAAAAGTCGCTTACAATTAATAAATCTTTTTATCTAATCTGTCTTATACAAGTAAATATTTAAAAATATATCTCTAATTTTTTAAAAAATATAAGATATTTAAAACTTTTTTTAAAAAATTTTTTCATTAATTTTTTTTTAATTTAAATTTCTGAGTCTTTGTGATCGATACTATAATATTCATTTAACTCGTATAAAAGATTTGGTAATTTCCTCGATTTGACGAAAAATTTTTAAATAATACTTTTACTTGGATTTTAATAAATATTCGGGCCCCAAATTCAAAGATGACGAATTAAAAAGTTATAATTTGAATCTAATAATTAATCATTCAATTTTTATTACCCTAAACGTAAGTGGTCGCAGTAGCCTATTAGTCAAAATAATGGACTAGAGAGAGAGAGAGAGAGAGAGAGTGACCGGTGTGTCATGAGTTCGAACCTAGTACCACTGTGTATAGAAGACGCACGTTAAATTTGTTGAAGCTCAAACTTCCTCCCTTTGGTGCGGTGTGGAAATTGAGAGGAGATGTGCCAGTTTTAGTGTTGTTCTCGTCACTTGACCATGGTTCAAAATTACGCGGTCCACCGCCAAAAGTGCCTCGAGTAGCGGAAGAGTGCGACGTTTAATGTGTGGCCGCGGTAGCAGAGTGGTCAAGGTATCGGATCATGGCTAGCGTGTCATGAGTTCGAGCCCAGTACCACTGAAAACCCGCCGTGTAGGGGAGCGATGCACGTTGAATATGTTGAGAGCTCAAACGTCCTCCCTTCGTCTGGTGTGGTAGTTAGGAGAGGGAGTGCCAGCTCAGGTGTCGTCCGCGTCACTTGACCATGTTCCAAATGACGTGGTCCGTCGCCGAAAGCCCTCGTGTAGGTGAACAGTGCGACGTTAATATTCACTCTCACTCATTTACATGCGACGTTTAATGTTCACTCACTCGCCATAAATTTAAACTGAAATTTGCTTAAGTGTTTCTTATTTTCGACAAACTGAAACTTATTTGTTTAAATGCATAATTATTATTTTCGTTACTATCATTACTTTGTTATTTTCAAACCGAAACTAGTGTGTCAAACCTTATTAATTCATGTTACAAGAACATTTTTGATCTCAAAATAAAAGTTACTTTAACATGTACCATGAGAAAAATAAAATTTCCCTACTAATTAGTTTGAGGTTTTATTTAAATTTTTATTCTGCGTTTTAAAACGTGAAAGAAATTTTTTTCCTAAATTTCACCGCATAATAATTCCATAATCTTTTGTATATTTCACATGTACATATTTCCATAATAAATTCTGCGAATTTTTTCAAAGCTTTCAAAATATAGTTTAAAATATTTCTTTTCGTTTAATTCTTGTACCTTAATAAGATATATGAAATTTCTATTTCATGCATACTTTATATTTCTTTGATTCATGAAATTCTTAAATTTTTATACAAGTACATTAGCTTTCATGCATAATATTATACTGCTTCTTTTTTATCTTAATATAGTGGTATAAAGGTTCATGACAATGAATACTAAATTCCTTTATGTAATTCAAAGCCTTATGTATTTTAATTATGCTAAGCGATAAAGAATTTTTCTTGCTCGTTTTAGAACAGCGAAGTCTATTCTATCGTGATAAAGCCCTTTTATCCAATAATCAAAAGCCAAACTACTTATTTTGATTTAGCGTTGCATTTGCCTTTTAATTGGGGCCGTGTTTCCAGTCAGAAGATTTACGAAAGAAAATTACTTATTAGCGAATCCAATTTATATTCAAGAATTAAAATGCTTTAATTTAAAGATGTGAAGATATTTTTCATATTTCATTTTCACTCTATGATTTCTCATCTGATTTCTTTTCTTCTCGATAATTTTTCATTAAACCCGGAAAACTCAAAGAACCGAATTTTAAAAGATTTAATTATGCGTTTTATCCGGCATGGATGGAATTTTAAATGTGTGTTTCGAATAACTGAATTTTGTAAAAAAGATTGGATTATGGCATCACATTGTGTTGATGATTTTAAAAGGTAATACGCTAATTTATATAATGAATGGTTTTCAAATACATATTAATATTTCTTAAAATGCATTAATTTATTAAAATCGGAAAAGAATACAGTTCTCTCTTTCAAAATAATAAATTCGTAAAAAATTGTTAAGTTTATCTCAAAAAAAAAAAAAAATTTGGTAAAAATGTTTAGAATTAGGATATTCTGTGTGTGCATACGGAGAGAAATAGCAGGTTTAATTTTCAAAATCAAAGGCAGTACAAAAGCAGGAATATGTTTGCAATAAAATTTTATTTCTATATATATTTATACTTTGGACTACAATGAATATTATTTATTAATACATAACAAAGAATTATGTATCAATACATAACATAAAGGGTTATGTATCAATACATAACATAAAGGGTTATGTATCAATACATAACATAAAAGGGTTATGTATCAATACATAACATAAAGGGTTATGTATCAATACACAACATAAAGGGTTATGTATCAATACACAACATAAAGGGTTATGTATCAATACGCAACATAAAGGGTTATGTATCAATACACAACATAAAGGGTTATGTACACTGGTATCCAAAAGTTAAGCATAAATCGTAAAATGCGAAACACACGGAGTAAATATTCGTAAAATTATTCCAAATTTCTTGCAGATATTAATTGGGTGAAGAAGAAATTGGGTTTATGCAAAACTTTTCAGTCGACTACGTCCTGCGCAAAACACCGGCACATGTCGGAACGCGGAGAAACCTATTCACGCAGCATAGACAGTTCAGACAAGTTTCGTGCAACTGCTGCGAGAAGGAACGTTGTTAACCATCAGACAAGGTGAATGATGGCACAAAGACACCAATTGGACATGTTTACAAAAGGAAGAATCGTTGGAATGCTGGAATCCTCACGATCACAAACCGAAGTGTCTCGAATTCTGAATGTGGACCAGTCTGTGATCTCAACACTATGGCAGAAGTTTCAAAGAACGGGAGATGTTACCCGACAACCAGTATCAGGTTGACCAAGAGTCACAACCCCTCGCCAAGACCGATATCTGGTAATAAGTGCGTGATGTCAGAGGGACAGTACTGACAGAGCAATGGGTTCGACGCTCACAGTCGCAACATTAATACGAATTTCGAGACAAACTGTTTGCAGAAAACTCAATCATGCTGGCCTGTACGCCAGAAGACCAGCAGTTTGCATTCCCCTCTCGTCTGCGCATAAACGCGTTCGTTTGAGCTGGAGTTTGAAACATCAACATTGGAGTATGGGAAAGTGGGCCAATGTGATGTTCAGTGACAAGTCCCGGTTTAGTCTGAGTAGTGATTCTCGGCGGGTAACGATATGGAGAGAACGTGGAACACGTTTTGAACCAAGAAACATAACGGAAATACATCATTTTCCATCAAGGGGGAGTAATGGTATGGGCAGGCATTATGATGGACGGCCGCACAGACCTCCATTTCTTTGACACGGGGTCTGTGATTGCACAAAGATACCGAGACGAAGTTCTTGAGCCTTATGTTAGCTTGTTTCGAGGTGCTGTCGGTCCTAACTTTATATTCATGGATGATAATGCGCCATGTCACCGAGCGGTGCTGATTGATGACTTCCTTAAAACGGAGAACATGCAGCGCATGTCGTGGCCTGCGGACTCCCCTGATTTAAATCCTATGGAGCATGTATGGAATATGCTCGGGAGACAAATTGCAGCCCTTTCCCACCCACCAAGCTCCATTACAGAACAGAAGAGAGCTCTCCAAGAAGCTTGCAACCGTTTGAGCCCACAACTCATTCATCCTCTCATAACAAGTATGGTAAATCGCTGTGCAGCGTGCCTGGCTGTCAGAGGTGACCACACGCCTTATTAAATTGCAGCATCAGCATTTTATTTCATGTTTTCTTTCATTTTTTCTTTAAAGTGTGAATCCTTGCTATGCTCAGTTTTCTTTCAAACTGCTACTTTGGATAGTAAAATTAATTATTATCCTTCTTTTGACTTGCTTCCTTATTTTATAACCATTTTACACTCGCATATCACGTTTCCCGCCATTCTGATTTACAGTTTCTTCTTTATTCACATAATTATTAATTATGCTTAACTTTTAGACACCAGTGTATCAATATATAACATAAAGAGAGCTTCTCTGGCTTGCTAGAACGCTGCGTCAATCTTATTTTAAAATTATATTATTTTTGGAATCAATACAAATTTGTTTAAGAGAGAATAATGCAGAAGCTAGAAAATATTTCTATAATCATCTGTGTAGTCGTTCTTTAAATCATAGTTTATCTTAAGAGAGTATTTATTACATATTGCGGACTATCCAAAATGCAAGATATATCAAAGCTACATTTATTGGAATGACAACATACTGTTCAAAGGTGAAATTTTTGAAAATACTAATGTATTCTTCTAGGAATAAAGAAAGATAAAATCAGAATTGTGAATACTGCCGCCATAACATGCAATATCTATTGCTAAACAACTCAGAATTATGAGAGAGGTTTGAGGTGTATTGTTGAAATGTAACAGATATTAAAAGATGGTGTATACCGAATCACATTAACTTAAAAGTGTTAGAATAATTAAGAAAAGAGAATAGAGACCCAGGCAATAATATAATTTGATGGGTAAACGTTCACACACACACACAAGCTGACAACCCCCTCTCTGAAATTTCACACTACGCCAATGGGAAGATTTTGAGCCTCAACCGGGGGCCGCTGTAACCTAGTTGTCAAGGTAACGGACTGGTGGTCGGTGTGTTATGAATTCGAGCCTAGTACTACAGAAGACCCGCCGTGTAGGGGAGCATGCACGTTAAATATGTCGAGAGCTTTAACATTCTCCCGTTAGGTATAGTTGGTTGTTAGTCCTCCCGTAGTAATTAGGGAAGGGGGGTGTAAGCTCAGGTGTCGTCCTTGTCATATGACCATGTTTCAAAATTACGAGATCCGTCTCCAAAATCCCTCGAGTAGCTGAATAGTGCGACGTTAATATTCATTCACTCACTTGAGCCTCAACAGATGCAACATGCATCAGCTCTTGTACACGGTAGATCTTCAGCGGCACCAGGACTCGAACTTACGATCAGTCGTCAACGAGTTTGTAACCATGACCGTAGCCACATTCTGATTACTTTAACAGAGCATCCAAATTTGCAAATGCTACTAAGCTAAAATTTTCTTTCCCACAACATGAATTTTGAAACTCGTCATTGTAGAAATCAATATGTCATATACTCGTATTAAAACATAAAAACCTTTTTTTTATCAAGGTATTAACAAACACTTCCATTAGTTTAAAATTTCTAACACCTAAAATCTGCATAAAAGGAGCAATCGTTTTTTTTTAAATTTATAATTTATTTTAATAACATTGAAATATTTGTATTATCTTTCCGTGCATAAATATTCAAATTTCGCTTTACAAACACTAAATTTTTGCATAAATTTTTTAGAGTTTCAGATGAATTTATTATAATAATTTATTAAAAAAACTTTTTGAAAGAATAGTTGTGTTTATTAAAGTAAATTTCAGTAACGAAAAACATAAATCCGTGTCTTTAAAAGATATAGAAAAAAATATTTGTTAAGCTTCTCGATTTCTGAAACTCAAAGAGAAAGATTACTCTTCACCTGGATCAAAGGACAAATACTTGTTAGCATATTGAAAAAGAAAGTAAGCAAACACAGTACAGAATGTTAAGTGTAAACTGATATGTGATAAAAATTTTAATCCCGTTAGTTCCGAATGAATTTTTATTATCTCTAAGATCTAAAGGTTATTTAACAATGCAAGAGAAAAAAATTATTTATTTTATTATAGCATCGATAATTTTTAAAAGTACTTTGAAATTTAAACATCTGGCAACTAAGGTTTTAAAAAAAATTAAAATACGTATGTTAAGTTTATTAATTATTTATAATGTATAATTATTATATATTACTCTAGTTTTGGTTATATAATGTTTATATCAAATTATATTCAGTTTAGTTAATTGTTTATTAACATCACACCTCGAAGCCATGTGGTGGCCATGATGGTCAAGGTAAAGGACTCGAGGCTGACGCATCACGAGTTAAAAGTATCGCTGAAGACCCACCGTTCAGAAGGGGTCGATGCACGTTAAATATGTCAAGACTTAAATGTCCTTCCGTTGGTTTGGTGTGGTAATTAAAAGAGAGGGTGCTAGCAAGGTGCCATACTCGTCACTTGACTATGATTCAAAATTTCGAGATCCGTCGACAAAAGCTCTCATGTAGTTGGATAGTTCAACGTTAATATTCACTCACTCCAAGCTTCGTAAGGGTTTTTCGTGACAGATTCCGAACTTTTGAATCGCAGTCGTGTGATGAGCCACACTTGAACTAGCACTCCACTCTCCAAACTTCCACATCACTCCAACGCAACATTTATAATACATCAGTCCCTCCATACAACTCAACTTTATACACGCCTCGGAAAAGGCTACTTTAAGAGCTCGAACAACTGTCTTAGAAATAGACACACAATACGATCGAAACATCACCGGATCCAAGGTCCCAAACTTGACCAATAGGATACCGAAGCCAAATGTTTCATGAACTTTAATGTTAAATTATACATCAAAAGGATTTAAGTATTTTGATAATTTATTACATAGTTACTAAAGAAAATCGGATTTAAAAATCGAAACGCGAGATAAATTTTTGAATTCTTGAGATATTCAAACTTAAGATGGTAAATAAATTTTTCAAAACTGATTTATACTTTTTATCTTAAATTTTAAATTTATAGGATAAAAATTGCACAAATAATTACAAAGCAAAAATTTATATAAATAGTTTTAATTTTATGACACAGTTAAGCTTTCGGAGAAAATTACCAAATTTATTAGCTTTTGACAGAAAAACTTTGTAAGTGGACGCCAGTAAATGAATCTAGAAATTTCAATTTCAAAAAGAATTGGCTTATGACTAGAAACTCGTGAATTAAATTTGGTATTTACAAAATAAATAGAAATAAGAAGATTATTTGCAAAAAAGAAATATTTTAATCAAATTCAGAGTATTTCATTCTTATTTATTTCATTTCTTAAATTCAATTTTTAGAACAGTATTAAAAATAAATATTATCTTCCAAGTAAAAAAAAAACGAAAGCGTTCTTGTTGCCATTCTACAAAATTATTTCCTTAAAAAAATGAATTATTTATTTAAGAAATTTGCCTGCTTCATACACAAGTAATTACACATATTAAAATCATTTTCGGCCAAAATGTCATTATAATATAAAAATAAAAAATAGAAACACACCTTTGAAATAATAATCTGATTTTAAAAACTTAGTTTACTGAGGGCCTGTCCACCTAACGGTGGACCAACCCCCATTGCACAAATTATACAATTATTTATACTAATTGCTCATATTGTATTATGTAATTCTATTTATTTGTTCCTTTTTCTCTCAAAATTTGTTCTTTGCACTCCTCTTCAGTTAAACTCAATACTGAAACTACATCATCCAACATTACATTGACTAAGCCCTGATATTTTGATAAACCTGCAGCTCTTGTAGCTTTCTGGAAAGTTGAGTATTCAGTTCCGTTGATTGTTAATAAGTCTTTGATTGTTTATAAGTAAGTTAATAAGTCCTTCACACGCGACGATTCTAGTCCAGGCAATCGTTGCTATATTTTTCTGCAAGACCTTGTAATAGCTCCCTTTCCCGTCTACCCTGTGACCCAGCTAAAGGTGAGGGAGGAAGTGAAGGATGATTCGACAGGATAATTTCGAATTATTTATTCAAACTTTAAATTAACTTAAAAACAATTCAATACAACACAATAAATAGAATGTTCCGGATCAGTCAACAGAGGGAGGGGGATGAGAGTCGCGTTATACATCTAATAAAATCAACCACTATATAATAATCGATCTACTACCTCAATATTACTTTACACGGTAGATATATAACTACTAGCTGTTACCCGCCCGCTTCCCTGGGTATTTCATGATGTTTTATAAATTTTTACTGCTTATATATATGTATAAATTATTGATATCTAAGTCCTAGCATTAAGAATTCGATTGAATTGAAAAATATACTTATAACTGTAACTGTCACCTGTTGATAAAAAAAAGGGGCAGAACTCATATAATTTGTATTTTCTAAAAATCTTTAAAATTGAAGCATAGAATGATGTTTGCTCTTTCGTAACTCAAAAACCAAGTGGATTCCCGCAAAACCAATTTTCGGTGGATCTCTACTCCGTAAATTGAACATGCAAGCCAAATTTCACGTCTAAATCTAACAGAAAAAAGCAAAAGTTTTACTGTAAATATCCCCGTAATCCCGTTGAGAGCCGTTTTCCAAAATTACCGCTCTTAGCGGATTTCAATTCAACAAAAGAAAAATGCAAACCAAATTTCATTATTATAGTCCTTGTAGCTCGAAAAAAGTAATTTTTTTGGTCAATACGTCCCAGTAACCCCCTGCAACACCCCCCCCCCCCCCAGAACTTGATTTGCTTAAAATTTATTCTTAGTGGATCCCTATTCAACCAAAAAAACATGCTTAAAAAATTTCAAGTATATGGGTCTAACAATTAAAAACAGGAATTTTTTTCTGTAACTCCTCTTGACCCCTCGCAAACATCTTTGGGGGTCAATTTTCATTTTACTCTTTGTTATAAGAACTCTATTTCATGAAAGGAACATGCCAACCAATTTTCAAGCAGGATGATCAAGTAGTTTAAAAATGGAAATATTTATCGATTACGCCTCTTAATCTCCCGAAATTAAACTTAGTAGTTGATATTCACGAAACCCATTTTGTAGCGGTTCTCTACTTTACGAAAGGAATCTGCTTATCAAATTTCAAGACTGTACGTCTAACAGTTTTAAAATGGGGATAATTGTCTATAACGCCACTTGAGCCCCCGCAACGCCACTTCTGGGTCTGTTTTCACAAAACCCATTTTGTAGGGGAATTGCACTCTAATGAAAGGAATCTGCTTAGCAAAATTTGAAGACTGTGCGTCCAATTAATTGAAAATGCAAAAAAATTATCAATAACGCCCCTTGAACCCCCGCAACACCACCTAGGGGTCGATTTTCACAAAACACATTTTGCAGTGTATTTCTATCCTATGAGAGGAATCTGCTAACCAAATTTCAAGACTGTGAGTCTAATAGTTTAAAAAAAGAAATAATTATTTATATCTGCCCTTAACCCCCTGCAACACCCCTTGGGGGTCAATTTTCTCCAAACCCGTTTTGTAGCGGATATTTACTCCATGAAAGAAACATTCCTACCATATTTCAAGCAGGTAGGTCAAATAGTTTAAAAACGAAAATATTTATCTCTTACGCCACTTATTCCCCTGCAACGTCCCTTAGAGGTCTGTTTTCACAAAACCTTCTTATAGCTGATCTCTACTCTATGAAAGAAATCTCTTTATCAAATATAAAGACTGTGCGTCTAATAGTTTAAAAATGGAAATAATTATCTATAACGCCTCTTAAGTCCCCTCAACGCCACTTGGGGGCAATTTTCCCGAAACCCATTTTTAGCGTATCTCTACCCTATGAGAGGAATCTGCTTACTAAATTTCAAGACTGTACGTCTAATAACTTAAAAATAGGAATTTATAACGCCCTTAAACCCCCCGCCCCGCAACACCCCTTGGGGGTCAATTTTCCCAAAACCCATTTTGTAGCGGATATTTACTCCAGGAAAGAAACTTACCTACCAATTTTCAAGCAGGTAGGTGAAGTAGTTTAAAAACGGATATATTTATCTATTACGCCCCTTAATCCCCCGCAACTCCACTTAGAAGTCTGTTTTCACAAAACCCGTTTTGTAACTGATCATTATTCTACGAAAGGAATCTATATATCAAATTTAAAGATAGTGCGTCAAATAGTTTAAAAATGGAAATAAATATCTATTTCGCCCCTAAGCCCCTGCAACGCCACTTGGGGGTCGATTTTAAGCAAACTCATTTTGTAGCGGATCTCTACTCTCTTACCCAAATCCGCTTACCCAATTTCAAGATTGTACATTAAGTAGTTTAAACATGGAAACAATTATTATTAAAGCCCTTAACCCCCCCCCCCCCGTAACGCCCCTTGCGTTTCGAATTTCGGAAAATCCTTTCTTAGCTGATGTCTACTCTATCAAAGGAACATGTCTACCAAATTTCAAGTCTGTAGGTTGAATAGTTCCAGAGATTTCGTGATAAGTCAGTCAGTCAGTCAGTGAGTGAGTCGCTTTTCTCCTTTATATATATAGATTGACCACTTAACCTCTTTAATACTTTAAATATCAAACGTAATATGAAGGTGACAATACCTGAACTGTAAGCATTCTTCTTATTAATAAAGGCTTAATCCTTCAAATATAACCTTCCTGTCCTTAACCTCTTCCACGGACTTTCTAACCTTCTACGGAATTCTTTTCCTTGTATCTCACTTGTCACCTTTAGTTAACTAACTTTCTAGCCATCTCCCTTTCTAACTTTAACTCGCGAACCTGAACTATATATAATAAACTTAATTTGAATATCACTTCTTTTGGGAGAAGGTTGATAAATTTTAATAGCCTCAAAGATTTCCCAAGAGGGTTAGTGAGGGGACGCGTATAGATCCGTCACAACCTTGCAATTATGTAATATCGCAACCGTATTGGCGACATTGTATAAAACGAAGCACATGGTTGCCAACTTGTCGAGTTATCTTTAACGTTGACATTGTTGCGATAGTACGTAATAAATGTATTACAGAATCACGAAAAAATTAATATATATATAAAGAGAAATATGCTTGAATTAAAATAAAATGCTAGTTGTTTGAATTTTTAAAATCAAATTTATTTGTTGAAGAAGACATTCACGGAATTACCATATTAACTATTCAGAATGAAAAAAAGGTTTAACATTGCTCAAAAGTATTTATATATACGCTTGTTTTAAATTATATGCTGCGTAGTTTGCGGTTCTTTAATATTAAACAAAGGTTTCTCTAAAATAAGAAATGTCATAATACACGAAACAAAATTTTTATTTGTCCATAGTTCCCATAATAACCATTATTATTAGAACATATAAGTTCTATAAACTAAATAACTATAAAATTTTAAAAATTCTAGTTTTATATAACAAACAAAAAAAGTCCTTTGATAAAATATCTGACTGTTCTAAAAGTTAAAAGAATGATTTCTTACAAAGGAGGAAAAAATAAGTCGAAACTATTGAAAAGAATAGACGAAGTAGTCTGCAAGACAACGGAAAAGATAAACAAACAAACAAAAATCCTATACAGACAAGAAAAATAAATTTTTCAACAAATTTGTCAGACATGATTATAGTATGAAACAAAAAATAATAAAAATAAATATTTTTTAGGACTTAGACTTTTGTGATCTATTCTTATTCTTCAAACACCGAATAATACTAGGGGGGAGGGACCAACCCCCATTGCATAATTTTATGTTTGCTCTATGGCATCCTTTATGTATGTGTGAATTTGTAAATATATTTAATGTTCACATTTTACAGATGCACAATACTCTAGATTGATAATTGTACTACACTGCTGACCACACCAAATTCAACACCAAGGACCAGATATATCACAGCGAAATTTATTTCGCACATAACATGTTGTACGAAGATCAAACGATTAAAATTACAGCCTCTTGTGACGTGTGGATGATGACAAAATCACTAGTTAGTGTAGCCACCATTATTGGCTATAACGGCTTCCACACACCTCGGAATAGAATCAAAGAGGCTTTTGATGTATCTTTGAGGTATAGAAATCCATGCGGCTTCCGCATATTGCCAAAATTGATCTGGTGTAGCAGCGAGTGGTGTATCCTGGGTCAGTCGTTGTGCAAGCATGGACCACACATTTTTGATTGGCGATAGATCGGAAGAAAAAGCAGGGAAGGAAGCAATTCAATCTGATGGGTAAAGAACTCTTGAACATTGCGTGCCACGTGTGGTTGCGCATTATCCTGTTGGAATATGGCGGATGGCAAGCGCTGAATTTATGGGAAGACCACGGGGTCCAACACCTCAGAGATGTTGCGTTGGCTGTTCAGTGTACCGACAATGTGTACTACAAGGGAGTGGCAGTGAAATACAATACCACCCGAAACCATGATACCGGGTGCACTACCATGCGGCGATGTACAACGCAACAATTCAGCAGCCTCTCACCACGGTGTCTCCAAACTCGAATTCGACCATCGTAGTATTGCAGGCAGAGGCGGTATTCATTATCGAACGCGATGCCATTCCATCATATTGTCCATGTCTGCCGTTCATCGTACCATTGTTGGCTCAAACGCCTGTGGTTTTCCGCCAAGGGTAAGCGAAGCAATAAACGTCTTGCGAACTTCCCACTCTGCTGCAAACGGCATCGAATGGTATAGTAAACACCCAATGATGCGAACAGGCTGAATATGTTGTTCTATGGTTCGTGATGTGGCTGCGCGATCCATCACTGTCATGCACACAATCCGTCTGTCATCCGAGCAGTTGTGCAACGAGGTGGGTGCGATCGACCCCGTCAGTCCGTAGTTTCCTCTTGCATCTAGAGATAAGAGACTCGCGTAACAATTGCTCGGTTTTTTTCAACAAATTGATCGATTTCTCTGAAGGATAATCCGCAATCCCTAATGGCTATTCTTCCTCGGTAGAATTCAGAAACTTCGTCAAAAGACGCTCGATGTCTTCCACGATGTATAGTAAACAGCTTACGAAAAGAAACGCACGAAAAACAATTGCGGAACTTAAAATCGCCAATTTATTCTCCCTTTATTTAGCATTCGCGGGGGCACTACGGTCGCCCGTGATATGCGTCTGCACTATAATGCTAATGGTTTTCATATTTCATCACCGTCAACGCATGATGTAAATTTCACAAGGTTTGCATGCTTCCAACATGTTGTTGCATTTTATGTGGACATCAGTGTATATAATAATGGCATGTCAATTGAAATTTTTTGAAATATTGGAGATATAGCTAAGTTGGCATCATTTTTAGCGAACAAATATGGTGACTTGACGACGATAATTAATTTACGACAATATGACGAAAAACTTTTTTCATACAAGGAGAGATATAAAAGTGGAATTTTAGATCCATTTACCTTTTTAACCAACTCTGAAACCGACAAAATTAGTAAACAAAGAAACAAAAATAAATATGCTCCCAAATTTTATTTATTTATTATAAGTAGTTTGACTTATGCAGATTATTTAATTATATTTCATATCGATTATATTTTCTTCTGATAATAGCTTAATGTCAATTATTTGTCCATGTTCGGAGTTCAGAATTAGGTATGTCATGAGATATGATTCTGTTTAAGATAATGTGGATTATATATATATAAAGGTTTTTCTTCAAAATTGAGCTGTGTTGAAGTATGCAATGATTAAATTCATCATAATCGCATGGTTAATGAAACCACGAGTTACCCATTGAATTAAAAATCGGCAATAGACATGTACTTGTTGTTAATTGATAAAATTTAAATTTGATGATCGTTTTAAGATGCTCAAGAACCAAGATTCTTCATAAAGTTTATCAAAATTTTAAAAAATATTATGTTATGCATGTATTTTTAAATCTAGTTCACACACACGTGCACACACACACTTTGTTCCCCTATGTGTGTTATTAATATTGAGAAATCTGTAATTTTGTTAAAAAAATCTAATTTTTGCTTTTGTTGCCAAAGGCAATTGTTGGCAACAGCGAAGCGAATGAACTTGCATTGATCATGTGACTATGACGTCACATGAATTTAGTCCATTTCAAATAACGGGAACTATTAATGCTGATTTAATATGTAATTATATCTGAATCATAAAATTCTTCACGTAAAGTTTCTTCTAAAATATGTTCCAATCCAGCAACAAAAAAAAAACGATTATTTCATAGCACGTTAAATTTGTTCATAATGAAAATTTGCTTTTATTTTAAAAAAGCAGTTTAATTATATTTGCAAATAAAAGTAACTTAAAGAAATTTATAAATAAAATATTGATTTTTAATCAAATTCTTTTAAAGATTCTTATTTATTATGGAGCGATATATATATTAGTAGTATTATAAATATTAATATGAATCAGTATTTAATTAAAATATTCCTTACATGTTAAGTAAAAATTTAAGAACATTTTTCCTCTTTGGTAATGACTTTGATGTGATTACTTCAGCATTAAACTTTATTATGTTTTAATCATTAACGATAATTTTGTTTGAAATTTTGTATGAATTGTGTGGTGAAGCATGTTTTTTACTTAAAAATCATTTTCAGATTTTACTCTTGTCTCGGAGTAATAAAAAAAAGCAATCATATAACATGTCATTTTCAGAATCTATGTTTTACGGAAAAAACAATAAGAATGTCTGGTTTCCGTTGTCTGTTTTTCTTAAATTAATTACAATTTATGTTTTATTTTGTTACCTCAGACTTATATAAAAATCGTTTAACGATGCGTATGATCAGAACATGATATATTCCCCAATAATACTAATTTTGAATTCTTAGAATTTAAAAGATATAAAATATTTTGTAAAAGAAAAATTTAGAAAACTATTCTTATAATGAAATTCAGCAGAAATATAAGGTGCCAATGAGAGAGAATGAATGGAAAAAAGTATATAAACAGATTTGAAAAGATAAAATTTATTCGTTGGGAATTTTGATATAATTTTATTACAAAAATTTACACTTACGATTTGCGTTTTTCAAAAACATGTATCCATTTATATGAATAATATTTTTTTCTCCATATTTGCTATAAAAAGGTTTGTTTAAGTAATGGTGCGGTAAATTATGTAAAGATAATGCAAAGCAAAATTTACTCGCCGAATTTAAAAAGAAATCATGGATTTTTATTAGTAAACGATTATTCTCTACAATTTTCTAAATCAAAGTGCCAATCATTTCAAAGAGAATTTTTCTAGCGTAGACTCTGCTGTTGTTATTTAACAATAAATCATTATTTACTGGTTGTTTTGATTTTGAAAGATATGTTCACAATGGACATATTTAGATAAAAAGAATTATAATTAACAAGAACTATTATAGTTTATGCATGTTATTATAATCAGCATTCAAACATTTATAAAGAATGCATCCTTATGATAAGTTTATTTTTACAGCAGAAGTATTATATGCAATGAAAAATCGTAAGAAAACTAATTTTCAAAAATTCTGAAATTATTAAGTAAACATTCGAGCGAATATTCGAATATACGTACCAACACTGCAGAGGAGATAATGCAAGCTCTAAATTTGTCGAGGGTTAAAGTCTTCACGTTGGCGGGATGTGGAAGTGTAGAGAGTGAAGCATCAGCTAAAGTAACTTACCGAGGTTTCAAATTACAAGGTTCGTCACCAAAAGCCGCCGAAAACTTTAAAGTGCGACACTTATTAAAAATTCAAATAAGGTAAAACCATTTAAAATGGAAAGGGATTTATGGTATATTAATTAAAAATTTAATGCTCCCATACTCCCTGTAAATTAATTAATAGTTATAAAACTTTTATGTCCTTAAGGATAAAAGCCCTCTACTACACTTTTCTGTAAGGCACTCGTTCTCCATCCGCTAAAAAGCTGTTCAAAATTTTCCCGCTCTTTCAACCCTCTTCCTTCCTTGCACAACCGCTATCCCTCTTAATTAAACTCTAAACTACTCAACTTTACTGTTTAGTGCCTACTTCGTCTTACTAATAGACACAAGTGGTACGAATCACGGATGCTTACACTCTCTGTAATGCTCTCTCTCCATTATAACCTTATTATTCGAATTGCTAGCCTTAATTAGTTATAGATTCATTCATGCCGTGTGACCACCTTAAACCAGGCCTCATGCGAAATGAATGGCATGTACTGGAATGACAGATTCAAGAACAAAATATAACAGGAAACTAAAGGGACTAAAATATTTTTTCGTGTTGAAAGATATTGCAAAAAAAACCCCATATATTAACAAAATTACGTTTATTAGAGTATATTTTATTTACATAAATATGTATTTTTGCATATTTTTGATAAAAAAAATCAATGATGCAAAAACATTTACAAGAACTTAAATGCAAAATATTTTCTTTTTAAAAACAAAACATTTATTGGGTTTTTGGAAAAATAATGTAATATTTTTCTTTGCATTGCCTTTTTTATCATCAAATTGTCAAAAATTGTTAGATGCCATCCATTTTTTATTCATTTTCTCATTTGAATGTGAGTCTATAAATAACTGCGCATACTTGTCATGATATTCCTCCTTTCGGATGATGTGGGAACAGGGGTTTCATTATTCATTTCATTTGTATCGTCGGAATCCACATCAATGATATTTTATAGCTTTGAACAAACACAAAAATTTCTTTGTCTGCTATAGTTGAGGCTCCACACACATTATCATCATCTATTTCAGTGAATTCTTCCGATAATACAATAGGATAGGCCAATCCAGCTGGTGTTTTTCGAATTTTGTTCATTTCCAGAAGAAAAATCTTTTCGTGTTAAGCGATTTTCGCTTCGTGTTAAGAAAAGAAATGCTGAAAATACATTGCAGTTTACAGAGACCACTGCATTATTTCGTGTAAACCAATATTTCGTCTTAAGCGTTTTCGCGTTAAACGTATTCTGCTGTATGATTCCTCATCTATTAATTCGTGAAGATATAAATGTTTCACTTAGTAAATGATTGAAACTGATCGCGAATGATTTTAAATTAATCTATAGACATATAAAGTTAATGTTATGATGCAGTTATTAAATTTGATGTAAAGAGCCTTGACAGATCCGGAAAAGTGGGTCTTACAAAAACCAAAATAAACGTTCACACACAGGGCCCAATTTTTTTTTCTCAATTCTTCGCATTTATAAAAATTTAGCCATTACTCGTCAGCTTCGCTGGGTATTCCATGACATTGTAAGAATTTCATTCTTTTTAGGTTATTGCTATCTAAGATCTTGCATTAAGCTTTCGACTGTATTGAAAAATTTTCTTATTGTTCTCATTTCTTTATTGAAAAAGAACAGGACTTTAATTTCTAAAACAGAAGTATATTTATTACTTGCGCCACTTTTAAAACTACCGTAGCCAATTTCCTCAAACACCATTTTTAGCGGATCTCTTTTTAAAAAAAATAAATAAGCTGTGCATTTCAAGTCTGTAAGTCTAATAGCTCAAAAAATAGAAATACATTTTTATGTCTATAACAACCCCGCTTAGGAACAGATTTCCGCAAAAATTCTTCTTAGCGGATCTCTACTGAATAAAAGAGATATAATTATCAAATTTCAAGTCTGTGGGAGTAATACTTCAAAGCAGGGGACTTTTTGTCTAAAATGTCCATTAAACCCTCAGATTCCTTAGGAGGCCACGTTTTGCAAAACCCCTTTTCTAGCAGAATTCTGCTCCAAGACAGGAACACGCTAGCCAAATTGTAATGCTTGTCGGTTCCTGCTTCTCTCTAATCCCCTTGTCTACTCTCTGACCCGGCTGGATGTGTGGAAAGAACTGAATAATCAGTCGACATGGATCACTATAACTATTTTATTGACACAAAATATCAAGCAAGCACAATAATAATCTAATTAAGAATAATGATCAGTATGAAGAGCGCGAAGGTGAGACTCGTTAGCCTGGGGATAATATTGCGGAGCCTCAACTGATTCCTCGATAACTTATACAAGCTCAATATCAACTACACCGCGCACTAATAGGCTAAATTTCTATTTAAATAAGGATCACGATACCTGTACCCTTGTGAAGTCCTAGTGTTGAGACCTTGAAGGTAATATTTAACTGGATTCGATCACCTCCGAGTTATCCTCTCTTGGAATTCTTCAATTGATAAACTTAGATTTTCACTTAATAAATTCACGATCCTCTACTCGCCAACTAACTCCAAAACTCGCGAAAACAGAATTTATACAAAAAACTTAATTTGCATAATCCCGTTTTCTTCCTTTGGAGAAAGTTGGTTGGTCAAAATAATGGGTTGGAGGGAAAGTTCTGTCGTATTTTAAAGAAAATGTTTGAATTCATTTATAAAAATACGTGTTTAATATTAATAAATTATATATGCTCCGTTATTTGTTACAACCTGTTGCCATCTTTCAGGTAACCTGTGAATTCCTGTTTTGTAGAAATTCTCGTCCTTGGAGTTAAAATAGTCAGCAACTGCCTTAGAAACACTTTCAAAAGCCTTGAATTTTTTTCCCGTTAGGTAATTTTACAGAGATCTGAACAGGTAATAATCAGATGGTGCAATGTCAGGTGAATACGGTGGATGACTAAGGACTTCCCATCCTAACGCATTCAGTTTTTGTTGTCACCATTGCAGTATGCGGTCGAGCATTATCGTGGTGATAGCTGCATTCAATTTATCCAGCTGATTGCAGTACATATCCGCGTTAATGGCTTTTCCCTGTTTCAGCAACTCGCAGTACACTGGACCTTTCCTGTCCCACCAAAAACAAAGCAGTACTTTTCGTTGATGGATACTTGGTTTTGGAACCGTTGCTGATCATGTTCCTGGTTTGCAGTAAGATTTTTTTCTCTTAATATTCTCGTAAAGAATCCACTTTTCATCTTCAGTAACCAGCTTGTCCAAAAACGGCTCCATATTATGTCTAATCAAATGTGATGCACACATTCTTACACGATCAGACTAATTCTTTTCCGTTAATTCATGTGGAACCCAAACACTTTGCTTTAACACAAACCCAAGAGATTTTATGTGATGTTCCAACAGTTGTATGATTAATGCTAAGCTCTTCTTCAATTTCTCGACGCGTTAAATGTGGATTATTTTCCAACATGGATCACAAAACATCATTATCGATCTTTAATGGTCGTCCAGATCGATCACTTTCTTGGAGGCTCAGATCCCCGAAATTAAATTTGCAAAACTATATTTGACAAGTACGAACATTTACAATATCTTTTCCAAATACCCCACATAAATTTTTACATGCAACCGATGCGTTGCTTCCTTTTTGGAATTCATACAAAATGCAGTGTCGTAAATGCACTTTATGTACTGACATGTTTTTCGCTTTAAATATCACAAGTAAATGATGAACAGTAAAAAAAGACTCATTTTATATTATACAGCAGTTAAAAAAAAATCCGAATGACTCACTAGCCAGATGTTTTTTTTTATTTACAGAAAAATCACCTGTCTATTTAAAATACGACAGAACTTTTCCTCCAACCCACTATTTCCCCAGAAGAGTCCCCAAGGGTTAGTCATAGACGCGTATAGATACGTCACAAAATCTCAAGTTTGTTAGTTGTTTAGCGTTGTCCACTGTTTGGTATTGGTCCCTTTTCAGATTAATCATTTATCACTTGTCTTTGATTTTCTTTGAAGACCACAGCCAAACGTTCTTACAGCTGTACTTGTCATGTGGAAACCTTCCAAAGCTCCTGTTATCCATCAAACTCTTGAGCAACACTCTTCTAATCCCCACTTTAGAAGGCTTGCCGATCAATGCATCACATGTAAAGGCATCCTGGTGGTTTCTCGTTTTCATATTGCGCATGCTATCTCCCTTTCACATGCAGCAAATATCTGGAGATGCACTTTTCCTTCTTTTTGTTAGGTAATCTTGGATTGTGCTATTGAATGGATGCGTTTTGCAAGCCATAATAGCCGAGTGTTCAAGGCCATGTGCTCGTGATTGCCGTTTTCGAGTGTTGATGACACTGAAGACCTGCCATGTAGAGGGACTCATGAACGTTAAATTTGTCATTTCACAAAGTCCCCATATGGTTGTCCTCGTCTGTTAACTGAAGTTCAAAAACACGAGGACCGTTGGTAATAGCCCTCGTGTCGTCTTAGAGTGGGACTTTAATAAACACTGACTTCCGGCGCTTTGTTTGCTCTTAATTTACCTTAACATCAGCGTTTCTCAAACTGTGGGGCACTCCCCCTAGAGGGGCGTGATAACTCTACAAAGGGGGAGCGAGCCTATTAAAAAGTCGAAAACAAAAGATTATTTTTAAAAAAAAATTAATTTACTGAAAGTAAATAAACAAAATACATTCTGACACAATAAAAAATAAAATTAACATTTGCATTGATATAATACACTTATAAATCTGTACAATGTATTTTATAATTAATTTAACAATGCTAGAGGTTAAGAACAAGTCTAATAATTACCAGTGACCCCATGGGTTTGTCGCATATAAAATTATATGCAAAAATGAACACTTATCTTGATAATTTACGTGGTTTAAAATAATCCCTTTAACTACCGATTAAAAGTTACGCGATTCGCTCCCAAATGCCCCCGTTTTCCACGTAGGCGCACGTATGTGATGTTTTGAAAAGGGGGGGGGGAGAGAAAAGGAATATTAATAAGGAAATCCTATGCTATAAATAAATCCTTCACAAACATTGTTAATGTACTTTTATTGCATTCCAAAGTCTTCGGAATAATTTTATGGTTAGCAGTGCACTGAACAGATCGTACTTCGGAAAAACATATATATAGGTTCGGCGGATTTAATGTACCGGTTGAGCGGGACATATATATACGTCGGTGGCACTAAAGAGGTTAAAGTCGTATTGTAGCCTTAGCATCAAAGCATAGTATTATTGAATTCAATGCATTGTTATTTTTATGGAGGGAAATGAAAATTATGATTGAATATTGGGTTGCAAATATTGAAAGATTAAGAAGCACTGCCTTAACATACTTTTGATATCTGCATGTGTATCACCTTTCTGCTCAGTTCGTTTATGATTATATTCGTGGCAAAAACACCCCCTTTAGTAGAATTTCATGGTGTATGCTGAAAAATGAATTCGTTGTACAAGTTTTGCATATCTTTTTCACTTTCCTCTGTCAAACAGTTTTTGTAAATGGAGTCAAAATATTTGAGCCATATTTTCCTTGTTATTAAAATAACAACAGTTTGTAGTCTGATCTTATTAGCTGTAGAGTAAAAATTTCGAGCCCCCTCAAACCTTCTGCGAAGTAATGTGAAGAATGCTCTAAGTTAAACGGAACTGGATGTTAAATTCTTCTAGTGGAAAGATAAAAAACTGAAACGCAAAATCCAACTTTATCATCATCTTTAAATCAGGTCCCCAAAATTCCCAAGTTGCTTCATAAACTACTTATTATTCAGTTCTTGTTTGATGTGCCAATCTATATAAGCTAAATCTTTTTTTCCTGGGAGGACAAAAAATAATACAAGAGAAAATAAAAGAAAATATTAGAAAGGAGATAAAAACCATTCTTATGTGAAAGGAAAAAAATATGAGAAGGAATAAAACCTCCCATTTATTAAAGCACAAGAGTAGTAAAAAAACTCATAATTTAGTATTATGTATTTTTCTATAAATTTCCTTTAACAATTTCTTTTTAATTGAATTTTTCCTATTTGTGGGATTTAACAGCAAATATAAATTGCATTAAAGTGATGATCTCAAACTTTTTATTAAATAAGAAATCGAAATTTTCACAAATATTTTTAATATTTTATAACGAGCAGCTTTAAGTGTTTGAAATAGCTTGACAATTACTTAGTTAAAAGTTTATACTGAACCCATACAAACAAATCCCCCTCTACAAATATTTCTATATAATAATTTAAATATAAGAGTTGCATGAAAGAACTACATCATCATGAGATTATTTATTTTTGTTTTATTGGATTTAAATCTCTTAATAGTTTCAAAGAGCGATATCCCTTTATGACCGGCTTCATAGTTTTAAATCGTGGGCGTATGACGTTGATAGTACTGATAAATTGTTCATCTGATGTTTATGATAATTTCTACCTGGTACATTATTCATTACCAAACTGATACATTATACATATCTCTGTCACACTACCAGTAGGATTAAGTTTAATTGGTGCAACAGGCTGCATGTACAGGAATATATTCCCCAGAATCAGTTCTCGGTATTGTAACACTATAGTTATGAAGCACAGGTTTGCATAGTAAAATACCCAGGCCATCGTTTGAGACTAAAATTAATTTCTATATAAAAATCACAGTATGCATTGCACCCAACTAAAAGAAAATCCAAATGAGTCTCACAATTTGAGTCTTGATTCGAAAGAAATTTTTTTTTAAAGATTTATTGAAAATACCATTCTAGCCATTGCCAAAACTGTATCTGCAATCTCTGACAATAAAGTTCAGTAAATATACCTGTAACATTAGCGTAGACGACATATTAACGAGAGTTACCTTACTGTCCTTCAAAATAGTCGCCTCCCATAACTATGCACCGCTGAGATCTTTGATACATATCCTGGAAACTTCGCAAGAAGTCTTCTTTTGGGATGGAGTTCAAAAGCCTCGTCACGTTTCGTTGGATGTCAGGAATATCGTCAAATCTTGTTCCTTTCAAAGCAAGTGTGAATCATGGAAATAGGAAGAAGTCTGGAGGATTGAGATCTGGTGAGTATGGTGGATGTTCAATTTGAACCACTCCCTTTTTTGCCAGAAACTGTTTGACGATATTGGCTGTGTGAGGGTGAGCAGTGTCATGAACAAAAAAAACCATGAACCGTATTCCCCACATTTGTTTCTGATCCATAAATACTGGTTAACGATTTGTCACACGGATTCATGGTTAATCTGCAGTTCCTTAGCTATCATGCGCACAGTTGATCGACGCTCTTTCGTGATTTATTTTCTCACTTTCTCAATGTTTCATCACTGACCATCATTTGCCACTCTCTCAGCCTTCTCGAAAACAGGCGAACCAACTCGTACACAAACTTCGTGGAAAGTGTTTGATCTTCATAAACACGTACCAGTATCCCATACGTTTCTTTCGGTGTCTTGACAAGCTTAAAACAAAACTTTAAATTGACCTTTTGTTCCTTAATTTTCCTGTTAACAATTAGAAGCCAACGCCCTGAACAAGCTATTTGTAAAACAAGTCTTACATGGAACACAAACGACGCTCAACTGAACAACGGTGGGGGAAGGTGGTCAACACTTACTGCTACACATGTGCAACATTATATTAATCGGAAGCATTACGCAGGACACAGTGACCCCAGGCTCTCGAAATTTTTAATTCTGGGAAAACTGCTTATTTGTTACCAATGGCCTTGTCAGTGTCCTCCTATATGGCAGTCTTCATGAGAACTAAAATGTATTTGTCACATATCTCCCTCTTTTTTTGGGGGGGGGGAGTGGCAAACGTTTTCTTGTAAACCTTGAGGTGCTTGAAGTGATTGAGATCCCCGCGCGACCACTTTTGCTCCAAAATAGTTTCTACGAACAGGCTACATTTTTCCTCTGAGAACGTCATTTGTTTGATTGCTGTGCTGTACTATTCATTATGGTTTATAAAAGCAAGTGTGCAAAATATATATAAAAAATGAGCGTCTGCGGTCTTTATTGGAGGAAATTGTAACTGATCAAGCAAAGGAAGAACCTGATGAAAAAAGAGATTTATCATGATACCGAAAGTAAATTTGAGAAAATCGAAGAACATGAAACGTTTAAGTTGAAAGAAATTTTCAAATGCTATCTAAAAAACTTGAATTAAGATACAAATCCACAAGTGCACCACAAGACACAATGCGCCCTGTCAAAAAGATGCAAGCAAGAAAAAACTCAACGCTCTATTTGTCGATTATCAAAGGACAATAAAACTACAGTAACTTGAACAAAATGTTAGCTTTGCCTGCAAATAGCATTCTTGTAAAGTTAACGAAAAGTCTTTGTGATTTGTGTCCTTTATTAAAATCACGCGCATTTTTGAAACATTTCAGTTCATTTTCATTAGATTTTTTTCTTAAATTATCAAAGAAAAATTGAAAAGTCCTTAAAAATAGATAAACACACTTTCTCTTGGTTTAATTATTCATTAAAATTACGATTTTTATCGTGTACAATAAAAATAATTGCTCAGTTGACTCCGTCACCCCGAGCAACAACTAACGTTAGTATGGAGTGAGCACCTTCTTCCGGATTAAAAAAATATTTCGGTCCCAGCAAAATGCCTGGGAGTTGTAAGCGACCATAGAGAAGTAAATAAACTACAAAGAAAGTAACATATTTTTAAATTATATGAAATGTGCCTCCAAGGAGCTTTATTTTATCCATGCGTAGGATTTCTGTTGAAAACTTAATCTACTTTTGTATTTATTTTTACTAGAGTAATACTAAATTTTTAATACTACCCATTGAAATAAAATTGCGTTACACAGTAAAACATTTGTTACTCAAGCATTTGTCATCACTTTCAAAGAATTTCATATCAATTGCTCGTTCAACTCTCCTCTAAGACACATAACATATATCACAGTCGCCTCAGAACGTAATTCTAATTACTTATAAATGATATTCTATATTACGTTGAATTTCCTGGGAGAAAAAGTTAGAAAAATTATAAAACACCGCTGTCACAAATATTTTGTTTCATCTGTCCTTATTTAGAGATATTTGTTTGAAAGACTTCTTATAAATTTTGTTTTTAAATTGACTGTATTAAATTTATAAATTCCAAAGAAAAGATATAAATTTGTCTTTGGGAAATTTCAGCCACTGAAAAAAGGGTCACTAGATGTCATTTCTTATTTTGTAAGAACATATATTTAGCAGGAAGATGTATTGGGTTTGTTTACGTGATTTATGACAAAGATGGATTGATTTTGTTAAACTATTCTTTTATCGGCTCTGTCAATCTGGAAAAAAATTCCTTCCGGATTTTGAACTATAGCGTAGACTATTTTGATTCAGAAAGGGTAAAAATGTATAAAAGGTAAACAAATATTATAAATCCGTTTTTTCCGGTTGAAAATATTCTTTGTTAGCGTTTTTATAAAAGTTATGATGAATATATTCCGCATTAATCTCAATGTTTTGTAAAATTTATTAGCCACTTGAATTTTAGTCATAAATACTGGGGAAAAACACATCAACTTTGATTCTACACATTAGAGATTTGAAGTGGGGAGTTTATGTTGAGGATAGAACCCGGGACCTTTGGGTCCGAAACCGAGTAACTTAACCACTACTCCAAAATGAACACCATGGTGCGGAGGTTGTTACTGGCTTTTTAGATTTCTTGCTCACACTTAAATTAAGCGGGACGCCCTAAATGAGTCCAGATTAAAAATTTTCTGCTGTATTTATTCCCAGTATGTGGACAGAATCTTTGACCGACCACGGTAGCTGAGTGGTCATGGTCACGAAATCGTGGCCAGCGAGTCGTGAATTTGAGTCCTGGTGTCACAAAAGATTCGCTGTGTACAGGAGCTAATGCCCGTTAAATTTGTAGAAATTCAAAGTCCTCCCGCTTGCGTGGTGTAAAGGCTCGAAGAGGGAAATGCTACTCTGGATCTGTCTTGTCGCTTGACCATGGTCCAGAATTATGTGGTTCGTCACCAAAAGACCTCGTTTGTTCATAGTACCACTTAAATTAAAAAGGAATCAAATCATGGTTTAAGACAGAATCATTGGTTGATGTAATCAGAGATCTTTCTCTGGTAATGAAACTTAAATACATGTATAATTGAAGTACCTTGATTCGGTATTTCAAGACTTTCTCAACTGTTACAATAAAATAACTTTAAACAACAACAAAAAATGCAGAAAGCTAGAAATTATGCGTCAATGTCTGCGCGTACCATTCGTCGCCGTTTACAGCAGAGTGGTCTGTCCGCAAGACGTCCATTGCTTGGTCTACCCTTGACTCAGAACCACAGACGTCTCCGCCGCCAATGGTGTGACGAAAGAAGGATGTGGGCGGCAGAATGGAATGAAGTTGTCTTTACTGACGAGTCACGTATCTGTCTACAACACCACGATGGTCGGATTCGAGTCTGGAGACACCGTGGAGAGAGGATGCTGTACAGCTGCGTTATGCACCGCCACACTGGTCCTGCACCGGATATTATGGTATATGGCGCGGTATCGGATATCACTCTCTTATTCCTCTAGTACGCATTGCTGATACTTTAAACAGCCAGCGCTACATCTCTGAGATGTTGGAGCCAGTTGTCCTTCCTTACCTTCAGGGCTTGGCCACAGCCATTTTTCAAAAGGATAATGCGCGATCACACGTGGCACGCATTGTCCAAAGGTTCTTCGTCAATCACCAGATTGAATTGCTTCCCTAGCCGGCTCGCTCTCCGGATCTTTCGCCGATAGAAAACATGTGGTCCATGGTTGCTCAACGATTGACACAGATTACACCCCCAGCTACCCCGCCAGATCATTTCTGGCAACGTGTGGAAACGGATTGGTCTGCTGTACCCCAAGAACACATCCAAAGTCTCTTCGAATCAATGCCGAGGCGTGTTGCAGCGGTGATCTCCAACAATGGAGGCTACTCTGGCTACTGATTCTGGCACAGGAACGACACTTCACAGAAGTCTATAAATTTAATCCTTTGATACTTGGTCAACATGTTATCTACAAAATAAATTTTGTTGGGCTATCTCTTGTCTTTCTTGGTGTTGCATTTACGGTGGCCAGCAGTGTAGTTTCACAAAACATTTTATTTAGAAATATATATCTAGCCTCTGAGATACATTATTTTGGAAATGGTCAAATTAATTGTCAAACGGAAATAAATTGTCACTACAAAATTTTTAACTTCGCTAAATTTAAGGTATCCAAACACGTTGAAAATGTCTAAATTCGGTCAAAACAGATATTTTATTTTATTGAATAGTGGTATATTTTGGCTTTACAAAACATACTTTGTCTTGTTTCTACGCTACTTAGATGCCAAGTTACAATTAATTTTATACAGTTAGAAAAACCGGAAGTGTGGGTCTTTGATCTACCAGAAGTAGGCATTTTAATTGATCAAAATCTATCATGGCGAGTCTGATAAATCAAAATGTTATGAATGTATTTCTATAAAACTGTTTGAACTGATATTTATGTTATTTAATAGAGAATGTACTAAAATAGTTTACCTTGTATGAATGCTTTTTGAATTATAGCTTGTTATTTAAAAAATGGTCTCAAAAAGAATGTCACATTTCTTATATTTACTCAGTCAGCTCTAAAAGTTTTAAATTTCAATAAAAAAATTAAAATTTTATAGTTCATTTTCTCGGTAAATACATCTAATTTGTATTAGTAATACTTTTACTAATATAAGTTTATTACTTTTTTCTCTAAATGCTTTGAAGTTTTTCAAAAAAACATTGCAAAACTTTCACTTATAATTGTGATTTTTGTAAATTTCAGGTAATTTATTTTAAATATTAATAGTTATAAATATTACTATTTATTGGTATTGAGTACTAAAAAGCATTTATAATGTTTAAATATGCTTTTTTTGTTAAAAAGTACTCCGAACCGGATACCTTAAAAACGCATATATTTTTGTTGAAAACAGAAAGGTAATTGCAAACTAATAGGAAACTCTTAGCCCACCGTGAAATTGACTAGACAGTTAACATTTATAGGGTTAGAGTTCTCTGACAGAGAGAGAGAAGAGGAAGTTTAATTTATAAATAAAAAATACTAATATATGAAATATAACCAAAATGAAAAAATTACACTTTCTAAATATTTTGATATGTTAAAAGAGCTGAGTACTATAGTTGTAAAAACATAAGAGCTTCATATATTTTTTCAAGATATTAAACTTTCTCGATTTTTAATATTCAAATGACTGGTGGCGGATATTTCAACCTTCGTCGAACCCTACGATTGGGGCTAAAAAAATCAACCGATCTTAACGCTATGTGGTCTATCAAAATTCATAAACATCAATAGCATGATAGAATTTTCTTTTTATAAGAAGGGTTATAAAATGACTTCTCTTTTACTTTCTGAGCTACAAAAATACTCGCTGGCGAATAGTACAGTGAATCCAGTAGCGTAACGTACACCCTCGCAGCTCTCGCATCGCGGTGGTCCCCAGGATTCTAGGAGGCACAAAGCTCCTGTCATGGTTTTGCATTCTTTGTAAGATCCGGCTTGTAGCCCAAAACCTGATTTTGCAGGAGGATCCTAATATTCTCCATTACGCCACTGAATAAAGCCACGGAACATCACATTACCTCGATGTCTCTCTATTTGACTCTCTCTCTATTATTCATGGAATTCGCCAGTCACTGATAAAAAGAGAAGACAGCACAACCAAAACTTACGATCTGAAAAATCGTTATTTTTGAAATCTATTCGCGTTTTAAAGGTTATTATTGAATTATTTTTATTCAAAAGCAAATCAAAAGAACACTATTGCATTTCTTTCATAGGCTACACTCCTATCTTTCAAATACTTTCATTTGTTCTATGTCATTGCTCTTCAAACTTGTAATATGTGCGACCCAATTTTCATCGCCCCCCCTCGTAAAGTAAAAAAGTATTACAGGCCCCTTTATACAATAAAGATATATAACGTACTTTGACGTTCAATTTATAAAACGATCATAATTATAAATCGTATAAATTATCAAGATAAATAGTAAAATTTGTATGTGTTACTTTTAAATAAGTTATTTTTTCAAGTAACAGGATCAGTGTCATGTTATTTTCCCTTTCTAATTTTTAAATTGGATCAGATTGCGAAATAATTTTTAATTTAAGAAGATATCAAGTTTACCAAGTACACAGGTAACTTGATGCAGAAAGGCTATCAACTGCCAAAGCAGAAATCTTCATAAATTTCACTTCAAGTGTCAAATTAAAAAGGCAATTTAGCAGTAAATCACTCTTTGAATTTTGAGCAGGGGTGGGTGATGAATTTTCTTCATTGAAAACAAAAGTAATTTGTATACTACTACCATTTCCAACTCTATTTCTTATTAAACTTGTTCTTAATTTAGTGTTGATAAATTATCAAATACATTGTGCAGTTCTGATACATTTAGAAGTATATTATATCAGTGTAAATGTGCATTTTTGTACTTTTATTATGATGGATTATATTTTTTTTTTGCTTCTTCTTAGTGAATTAATAATTTTTAAATCTTTTGTTCTAGACTTTTTTCGATGTGCTCGCGTCCCTTACGTAGGATTATCACCCCCCCCCAGAGGAGCGAACCCAACCGCAGTGCTACGCTTAACATTTTATCTCTCTCTCTATATATATATATGTATATGTATGTCCCCTTCCTTCCGGATATTTTTAGGAAACGTTTCAGTTGTAATCTGTTTGTCCTAGGCTTCCGTTTACCCATCATTCTTAGTTCTTGGACGTAATGTTTATGTTACAGAATCTTTACTTTATCATTGAAATCTAGGCTTCATTGTGTTCAAATAAATACGCAAATCTAGCTATTAGAACAGTAATTTTCAACCGCTGTGCCGTGACACTTTAGTGTGCATCTAAGTTCTTGAATTGCGTCTCCAAATTGAGTCCTAAACCGTTGAATGGGCGTTGTAATGTGAGCATCTGGACTGTGAAACAGTCCTCAGTCCCATATCCTGGTTGACTTAGATGTTGGGCATGGCGATGTTGGGATTTTTCTTTCTGCTTAACAGGAATCATGGCTATTGGCTGAGTCGATGGCATCCGGGAGGCGTGGCAATGATTCTTCATCTGACTGCTGTAGAGGTGAATTTTTTTGGTATGGGTGAGAGCTTAGAGCTTGCTCTCTGATTTGTCGGTGGTAGCGTGAACGTAGATTCCTATTGGCTGCCCTGGGGACTGAGATGTCTAAAACCGTCAAATCATTCGATCGTTTTATAGGAAGAAACTAAGGGTATTCGAGGTATATTTAACTTATCCTTTTGTGGATAGATGGATATAAAAAATTTGATTGGGGTTCGCGTAGTTCACTTGCGATAACGGTGACATCTGTATACCAATTAACTTTTGGAAGGAAAGGAACAGCAAATTTCTCTCTGTAATAATAGATTTAATTTCAAAACATTCGGAAGAGACAATTAATTGATTTAAAATTAAAATTAGAGGCGAGTATCTTATAACATAGCTCCAAAAGCTTTTAAATATTGTTTCAATTTTCCACATCTAATTTGAGTGAATTCGGATATTTAGTATTAACAAATATATAAATGAAAAACGATCGACACTTTTTAATGAAGATGACGAAATGAGGGTGGCATTATCATTTTTACAACCGAATATAAACGAAATTATCAAAAATTATCGAGCTCAAATTTCGCATTAAATGTATTCTTATAATTAATTTGTAATTAATTATTCAATAAACATTTTATGTTGTCATTTTCATACATATGATTTTATTTAACATTGAAAATTATTGTCATTAACTATTATACATATTGTATTACAGATAAGTAAAATTCTTTTAAACTTATTTTATTGTTAGTGCGCCACTAAATTTGAAATTGTTAAAAGTGTACCGCAAAATAAAAAAAGGTTGAGAATCATTATATTAGAAGAAAAGTATGAATTCTGTAAAATTTTTATAAGCTAAATAGTACGTGGATTCCTTAGAGATTATTATAATAATTTTACAGTTTTAACTTTCAGGTATTTTTACATGATAATCATATTAAGTGTTTCTTAAAATCTGAATGCAAAATCAAGAAATGCTTTTTTTTTATTAAATTAATGTTAATTTTGCGTAATTTTTTCTATTATTTATATTCAACAAAACTTTAAAATTAAAATAACATAAAATACTAATTTTTGCAAAATTCTCATTTTATGACAAGCTTCAATACTTCAAAGTATGTATCGACAATTTATAGCACGCGGTACGATTCTCAGTGGCACTCTGTCTCACTCTCAGGGTGTTCTCTTAAAAAGTGGGGTGGAACCGAGCCAAATTGTACTATCACCTGCATGGTGCTCAAAGCTACGGTTAACGACAGGCGTACAATCTAGCCCAATGTCATGATGAATTTCGTGGGCCTTGATCTGACTATGTCAGACAGGTGGCATTAGTAACAACAACAAATTTGTCAGTTTTTAAGTTGACGGAAATTAATATTTTTTAAAATGAACTTCATTGAAATAAATAACATCTTTCTCTCTCTCTCTCTTCCAAACTGTGGAAACCAAACTTTTTGATACTACAAAAAAATCTGTAGAGTTTTAATTGTTTGAAGAAAACTGAATGTACTCTGCTTGCCGCTTTTGGTTCTATTATATATATCAAAGTGAGCAAATATCTTATAAAAAATATATTTTGAGCTTTAAAGAAGTTATTTCAACAACTGAATATCAACAACAAATTAAATGTCACAAATTATACTCCTGATGTAGTAAAATGAAGTAAAGTGGTGCAAGGAAAAAAGGTACACTTTTTAAAATATTTATTTTTAAACTAACTATATTTAAGGAATATTTTTTTAAATAATTTTACGTTTATTTCTTATTTTAATAAATATGCTTAAATAAGAATACATAGTACATATATACATACAATTTAAACTTTTTATTTACGTTGAAGGAATAGTTATATTTTCTATGTTTATTTTTAGCGTAAATAAATATCTTAAAATGATGCAAAGCTGATATATAATAAAGCTGTAAATATATATTCTTGACTTCTATTTCCTAACTGCGTTTACATTGCCGAAGCAATCGAATTGTTTCAAATACGTCAACTGTACGGCACCCTGAAGCATAATGGAAGATAGGATTGGTACACCACAGCTACAAGATTGCCAACCCTTTCTTTAAAGTAATTTGAGTTTCGTAATTTTCATGTTTTTACGCACAAATGTATAAAAAAAATTCAAAATTTTAAGATAATTTGAAGACAAAAAATGCACACAATGAAACGGAATTAAAATGCTACAAAATATCAGACCTCTTAATTTTGAACCAAATGTAATTAAATGGCAATTTTCAGCTTCCCCCCCCCCCTAAAGAATAAGAATACAGTTTAAGACCAAATTCTCGTGAAGTTAATCGTGGAAGCACGATAAAACTTCCTTTTAAGTTTAAATAATGCAAAATTGCTACATTAAACGCAATGAAGTCTCCTAAATGATAAGCAAAAGCAAATTGAAAAAGTTACTTGTTGAAAATAATAGAACATTCTTTATCAAGCCATTCGATGTTAGGAAAGTGTTCGTTGTTCAAACAAAATGCAAATTTTGCACTGAACGAATAAAATAAAGTACTATATAATGGTATTTTATTCTCAAAAAATAAAATTTTGAGATGAATGATCCTTAAGATGCTTGCGGACGAGTTAAATTTTGTCGAGTACGCAACTTGAAGAATTTTAATAGAATATTTGGGGAAAGAAGGAGTCTTTGAATGTTTATATTTCATTTTTAACGGATTCAAATTAGAAATTAATCGCTGCAGCTGATGGAGATTTATTTTGAGGGTTTCAGTATTTCATTATGACAGGAGACGCATGCCGGTGCTAGCAATACGATTTGAAAATGAAGATACAAAGTACATAGCGGTGATCACCAGACTCTCCAAGACTGTACAAATTCTGCTTTCAAAAGTTAGTGATGTTAATAATTCATTCTTTCTGTGACATAGACTGATTCACCACAAGTTTGTTCCATGTAATCAAATCGTCGATAAAAAAAATACCCATTATGACGTTTTCGCGTCACACAGCTGAAAAATCGTCTTTTTGTGGATAGGATAACAGTGTTCATATGAACACGTGCACCCCTAAATATTGTGGGGTCCCCCTTCTGTTATCGCCCCGAAAACCTTTGATCGTGAGAAAAATTTCGAGGGTAATTCGAGGTGTCAGACAGAAACCGATCCCATCCCAATAGCCTGGTGTGGAGGGAGTCCGTTGAAAACCCCCGAAAAGAACGGTCGCGTGACCTCCTATCTCACAAAATATCATATTCTGAACTATGATGAAACAACGAATATTTTTAATAACTTCAATGTAAATGTATATTCTGTAATTAATAACTGTGACGTAAATAAACCAGATATTTAAATTCCTAAGTCTCACGCTGACATTAACTTTCTCGAGTGAGTGAGTGAATATTAACGTCGCATTGTTCAGCTATACACGAGGCTTTTGGCGACAGACCTCGTAATTTTGAACCATGGCCAAGTGACGAGGACGACATCTGAGCTGCCCCCTCCTAACTATCACACCACACCAACGGAGGATGTTTGAGCTCTCGACAGATTTAACGTGCATCGCTCCCCTACCCACGGGTCTTTAGTGTTACTGGGCTCAAACTCGTGAAAAGCCAGCCACGATCCGATACCTTGACCCCTTTAATTTTCTCGAACGTCAAACCATGCGATTTTAAATCGCTTACTGAAGAGTCTATCATGGGTGACTGTAGTTTCGTGTATGGCAACGCGAAGGCGTGTCATGCTGTTAATGTGATGCTGTTCTTGGTTAAGTATAAGACTGGTCTTTGAAATGAAACATCATTCCTGCTCCCCTGATTTATCTCCACTTGACCCTTATTTCTTTTTTCCAACCTCGAATCCCTTTAAAAGAACAGAGATTTTAGGATGTACAAAAAAATTTTAACAGCTGAATTTTGACTAGAGTTTTAAAAAGAATATAATACATTTACCATGAATTAGTACAGCTATACACAAAAGGGAAGATTTGCCGGTGGTGATTATATTAAGTGTTTAACCTTTGTGACGGATCTATAAGCGTCATTATTTCACTAATCCTCTTGGGGAAACTTTGGGGCCAGCATTCGCGTTAATTCACGACCTCTCAAGAAGAAACCCTGATATTTAAATTAGTTTGACTATATAAAGTCTATATATATATATATAGGTTTTGTAGATGTAAGATAGAAGGAGCAGGTGAGCTGTTGCGGTGATACGTAGGTGAGAATATTAGAATATTTCATTGAGTATTTCACAAATATAGCGCAAGTTAAGGAAGGATTTGCTAAGATATTAAATTATTAGATTAAGGATCTGAGATAAATTGAATTAGATTTAGTAGTAGGATCACTAGCGCTTGTTCACTTTGTCTAGTTCACTTCGCCGTGTTTACTTAGTTATTCATTGATAATAGATTACTCGCTTTATATATCACTCCTAGGGTTTCCTTTTGTAGTTTCACTTGTGATTGATCTAGTGTTTTTGAAGAGAAATAAAATAATAGTTATTATGGAAGTTGTTGGTGATGCTTTGTTTCCCCCACACCTTTAGGTAGGCAAGACGGGGAGGGAGCGATGCCAAATAGGTCGCACTCACACCTTGAGATTGATTTTTTATTTTTTTACCATTTTGTTGTACTAGCTTCAGTCCTACAATTAAACAGACACTTTATATGTACTTCAATTATTTAAACAAGTAATATTGGGAAATTATTTAACCTTAATGGGAATTTTTTTTATTTGATATTCCTGTACATCAAAATCCCAAACACATGCTCTAAAAATAATTTAAATCCTTTATATGCAATGTTAAATACTTTTAACATTCAAATTAAAATTAAAAGTTATAAATTCCACTTTTATACTTCAAAGTGCTAATTACTGAAAATATTAATAGCTCATACTTCAAAAAATTCTGTGCATCAATATTCATTACAATTATTCTACATTTATATCTAATACTACAAACCTAAAGTATTCGCATTAAAACTATTGGTTACTTATTCCGCTCTCTCTTCTGTCTTATGTTTGAAAATACCAGTTGACGGAAACATTATCACTAATGCATACAATAATCGCTGTAATTTACACATTGTGAAAGGAGATCTTTTATGATGTTGCAGAAGTTTAAAATTGTTAAAACCATTTTGTAATGGTGCTTTGTTTTCGATAAATGCTTCATTAAGTATAGTAACAGTTCTTTAGGTTCTTAGTCTGCGACATTGAGTTTCAATATTATGTATAATTTCGAAGTAATTATTCTCCCTCCCTCTATGTTAAATTCCTTTTTAAATATACGTGTGACAGGAATTTATGCATTATCGAATCATAGTGTAAAAAACTTTGTTTTAAATATCAACATAGAATTTTGAGACGTTTAATGGCTTTCATTTTTTGTTTAATGAAAGCACATTTTTTATAATAATAGATGTGGTTCTATTAATTTTGAATATCATGATTTATTGTAAGTAAAACCTATAACAAATTTACTGGTATTTAGATCATTATAAAATATTTTGAATACTCCTTTAAAAATTATATGAATTATTTCATTATTTACTCAAAATATTGACGTTTACTTTATTTTTAAAAGGTACTAATTACACCATTTTCAATGATAGTATCACACACACACAACTCTTTGTTCTACATTCATTATTTATATAGTAATGATTTCCAAATACTAGAGATCTATTTTGGTAATTCTAAGTTGAGAAATATCTTCGAAAATAAAAAATGTTTTAGTAATTATAAATAATCCGAAATTTTTTTTTGTTCCAAGTGTTACAAAAGTATTGCATAAATTTCGAGCGCTTTTATTAGTATGCGAACTTTAAATCGTAACTTTCTAAACACCATCGTATATTTATTAAGAGTATAATCAGATTTAGAAACCGTCATTGGTTAATATTGTTTACGAATTTATAAAGAAAAAAAACACTGTGTTATTTTTATTATAAAGAAATATAAGTTTCTATTATTTATTTCTAAAAATTGGGCTACAAGAAGAGCTCATTTTATAATTGTAGAATATAGCTTTAATAAGTAATTAATTATTATCTTTTAATTATAAATTATATAATTATTATATTAAAACTCACACACAATACTGTATGGTATATAAAAATCGTAACTCTCTTCAATCCGTTCAATAATAATCGGTAACAATATAAACTTATAATAAAGTACATTTTTATAGAAAAAAATAGTTTACTAAGTAAAAGTAATAGGAATCTAATCTTTAATATGCACTCATGAATATTAATCACAGTAATTATGAATCGTAAATGAACTTTAAAACTAAACTCTTAACCATAATCATATTTTTGCTTATTAATAGTGTTGAACGTGTACATTAAAAATCATTATAAAATATTAGCGATTTTTGAAAATAATTTAAATTTTTCTTTAGATGATGAATTATAAAAAATTATATATGTAAACCAATACTTATTCCACTGAAAATAAATTTTTTCTGAACACAAATCTATGGTTAAGAAAATTACGATAATGTTTACTTTTAATAAAACAATCGCTTGTTCAAAACAGCCCGTAAAACTGCTAAGACATTTCAAATTTTAATGCGCAATTTTAAAACCTTTTTATTAAAATTCGTATACTTTATTAAAATAAAATAATAAGTAAACTACCAGAAAATTCTAATTGGTTTGTACAAGTTTTTTTTTTACAATCAAAACTACCTTTATGAGAAAGCTACAAATAACCCTATAAGAATAAAAAATGACAGATAATTTTATCTCAAACTTACCTGGATAATATTTAAAATTATACATCTCCGTTGTGGTCTCGACCTGCCGTGCGATCTGCACCGCCAAACTCTCATTGGCTCCGCTTTCCATTTCCTCTGTCATAACTCGTGCAGTCTTGGCAGCATGCTACTCTCCACACGACTAAATGAAGAGAAGGAAGCTCAGGATGAACTTCTCCTCTAAGGATCTTTTATCGTTTCTGACTCCGGATGAGGGGCTTTTCATTCACTTTGACGAGAGCGGACTCTGGTGTTGGGGGAGGAGAATTAGGATAGGAGGAAGGCTCTGCTATCACCTTTTTTCGTTATTCATTTTTCTTTTTTTTTCATTTCATTTTTTTTATAATCGAATTTCAGAATCTTTACGAACAATCTTTTGCCGTTTCAATTACATGTAATTTCCCACGGCTTTGAAAGTACTTTATTAAATGGTTCTATTTCTCCCTTGGGAGCTTAGAGAGCTTTTATTTTGTCAAAATGTAATAAGTCATCGTTCTTTTTTTTTTCAAATAGCTGTTTGTTTTTGCTTCTGCGAACGGTTGTTTTTATTGATGATATTTTAAGACGTTTTTATTTATGATACAAAGTTATTGAGAATGTTATGGCATTATTTGTGATAGTTTTATTGTGTGTCTAATACTTTAAAACATACGTAGGTGAAGTTTTCATAGAAATTTTTTGATAAAATCTCAATTTTAGATTTTTTTTACTGTAATAAATTTGTGTATTGTATTAGAAAAAAAATTAAGAATTTTAAAGCATTTTGCGAAATATATGTATCACATTCATAACGCATTTATAATAGCGGTTCCTGACAATCAAACTCCGAGGGTCTCACACTCGAGGCTCGAACCCGAGCGTACAATTGAGTAGATGTCATGTCACAGAACGCTAGATATAGCAAAAACAAATAATAAAATTTTTAATGTATTCATTTATCAATGGTTCTTACCCAAGAGTTTAAAGGATGATCTCAACTGGTATTTAAATAACTAAAATTTAACTTACCTGAAAGGTTGCAGATACTCTGAAAACTTGCTTCTACAACATAGAAGCTCCTGAGAATACGCTGAAGAAATGGATCAATGACTAGTCTCCGAGAACTTTCTACAGTAAGTTCTTTTTTACATCGCTGCCGCAGTAGCCTAGTGGTCATGGTCATGAACTCATGGCCTTCATTGTCAAGTCGCGGGTTTCGAATCCTGATTCCACTGAAGATCCACCATGTGGTGGAGCTGATGCACGGTAAATCTGTCATGGCTCACGTTGGTGTGGTGGGGAATTCAGAAGAGTGGGGAGGGACGGCTCAGAAATCGTTCTCGTCCTTTGACCACGATTCAAAACTACAAGTTTCGTGGAGCAGAGCCCTCGCTAAATTCTAAGTGCGACGTTAATAAAAACTCACTCCACTTTTAACATCGACAAATACTTTGATCTAGGCAACGAAGTAGTTTAGTAGCGAATTGGAATTTTCAAAATGTAAGTCGTAACATTGATAATCACCATCTTCTCAATTTATTAGCAGCTATCCTCTTCAATGCTAATATATATCTCTCGTTCACTTTTGTATATTAAAAACCTCATTTGTATCTACTCTTCCCCTGTAAGGAAGCGGTAGTTAAACTCTATGTGAAATTTAAAACAATGTTTCCCCCTTTTAGTTCAGGAAGGAATCCTCGTGAGATGGCCCACTTCAACTCTACATTTTTTTCAACGTGTCTCCTACAATGAATGAACTTTTCAATACCGCCAATAGCGTGTCGATTGGCGGTATTGCGGAGTCGTCTTTTTTCAAATGTGTAAGGAAATAATACAGTGTGTCCGGACTTCAAGTATCTAAAAGGTATGGCTTAAAATAACGGAACTATAGATCAGAATGTAATAAACTGTTCATTCGTGGATTGGAAACTCCTCCGAGATTTTTTGGGTCTAGTCAGATCGGCCGCACGTGCTCGTATTATTCAGCAATCGCAAACGATACACTTATTACACTGACTTCATTAGTAAAGATGCAGATGCCACAACAAAAGGTGCAGTGTGTACTTTGTGCGTGGCTGATTTAAATTTCATTAACCAATCAGCGACGGAATCAAACAAAATGGAATGTCTTTACTGGCTTGTCTAATATACTTATCAGGACTCTTACAAAATGAATCCGCACACGCGATCAACAGCGTCTTCTTTCACGAAAACTTAAGGATACTTGCCAGTTTGAGAAAACAAAGTTCCCGCTCCTTTAAAGTTCTTTTCCCATTGGTGGATAGATTTTGATGTCGAAAGATCGACATTCGAACACGTCGCTGTACACGCGTGACTGATTTAAATTCCGTTAGTCAAAGTACGCACTGCACCTTTTGCTGTGGCTTTCACATTTTTAATAATGAAATCAGTGTAACTTTATCGTCTGAGATTGCCGAATAATGAGCGCACGTGCGGCCGATCGGACTGGATCCGAAAAATCTCAGGAGGAGTTTCAAATCCACGGATGAGCAGTTTATTACATATATTCTGATGAGTAGTTCCGTAATAATAAGCCATAACTTTTGGATACTTTAATCCCGGACACCCTATATAATATTTTATTTTTGGACAATCATGGAATATACTTCTGGAAAAATACTTTTACCAGCACATTACATAAACTCTAAAACAAAATGAGGTGCAATTATTTCAACATTTAACAATAATTAAAGAAATAAAAAGAGATTATCACCGTTGAAATCTATTCATCACTAATGCTATATTACTTGGATGTTAAAATATGCGAGAAAATATCATCCTATCCAAACCGTCCTGAAAATATTCTTTGAAAAATAAAATGTAAATGACTCTTAAATTATATTTGACAAATATACATTTTTCTAATCTCTACAATGCTTGATGTATAACGAGAATTAGTGCCTAATTATATCCAACTTTTGAAAGCTCAAACGTAAACATATCTTTTAGAAATCGGACATCTTAATTGTGTTACTTCAATACTCGCATCGATTTTACATTATCGTTTCCCTTGTTTACAGTTTAGACTCGTGTATGTTTGACGCTTTTCTAATTTAAGGCGATATGGTACCATTTTCACAATTTTTTTTTATTTTTAATATTTGATATTTGGTTTTAATTGTATTTCAAAAAGGTTAATATTTAATAATAATTCCATACAAACATTTTTTTAATTTGTTGCAAAATGTTTGTAAAATTTAAATTTTTTTAGCTTTTTGAGCATTTTTTAAATCTCTAAGGCCTTTTTAAATATGTCTCTTTTCTTTCAAAAGCTTTTTTCTAAGTACCTTATATTATGCTACATAAAACTGTGCATGGATTTTTTTCTGCTGCAGATCTTTTGTTTTTATTAATTTTTTTTTTGTAGTTAAACTTTCAAAAATTCCCAAAAAACATTAATTTTGATTTTGAAATTTTTTAGAAAAAGTACTAAACACACATATTAGTGCTAATTCCATGCACAGTTTTACAAAACATACATTTCGGAACATGTATAAAAAATTTCAAACCCATACTTCAATTACCAAAAAAAGCCTTAGGATTTTGAATAACAGTATATGTACAAAAATTCATCATGGAGAAAAATGAGTTTGAAGTTTCCATTCCATGAATAGCATGATATAATATTCATCGAATAGTCTGAAACTTTTATTAAAGGTTAATTAGCTTATTTAAAACTACTTACCATAAAAAATTGCACAAATGTAGAACAATTAAACAGTATACTGCCATAATGAATACATAAAAAAAAACGAATGAAAGATCAATATTTCATAAAACTTTATCTTAATAATTATAATAAAAAATAAATACACACACTTCAGAGCTAATTCAATGCTCAGAGCTAATGCACAACATGTACAAAAGATGTTTATGCCTTTATTTTTTATTTCCACGATTTTAAAAGCCTTCGCATGTTAAATATTGTGCACAAATAAAAGCAAATAACAATTTATAGGTAAAATACATCAAAATCTATAAGAACTGTATATGTGCATTTGTTTAAATAAATATCTTAAAATATTTTAATAATAAAAGTGTTGAATCTCGCACACATGGAGATATATATATATATATCACCAAAAACAAATATATAAAAATGGGAGAGTTTTTCTATTCTTTGCGAATAAGATTTTTTATTATTTGAGTTATCAAAATGAGATTTAGTATTTGTGCTTTGGGAGAATTGGTTTGAAGTTTTATTTTCATTCATAATAATATCATAAAAGCACGCACAACTTTTAAATCTTGACCAAATCCATTTGATCTTCCCAGTAAATAATTCACAAACTAGAATTTTTGCATGAATTGTACAATTCTTTCTTGAAATGATTTGTTACTGCATATATAATGTCAGTCTCATTTACGCGCGGTGGAAAAAATATTAATTCATTTTTTATCAGGATCTTTTTTAGCAGGTGATTTGAAATGTGGTTGTGGTAGTTGCTGTCCAGCATCAAATATTGCTCCATAACCTAATGAAAAATGCAGGTAAAGCTTTGAAATTTTGCAGGCATATATATAAATATTCGGGGTATCAAATGAGCCAATAAAAATTTTTTCGAATTTTAATGATTTTTAGGGTACTATATCGTCTTAATAATGATCATCGATAACTAAAAAATGATGATGAAAACAAACCTATATCGATAATGAAAATTCATTAAAGGCTTATTTTAAGTTAAGAGAATTAAAGGCTCTCCGTTTAAGAAAGCAGGAAAATTATTACGCATTGATCATTCTTAAATTTTTGTTTTATAAAAGATTACATCTTCTTCTATTTAATAATTAAAAATACCTTGAATTTTTATTTTGTTTTGATATCGTTACAGAAGGAAGTACATTTAAAAATGCATTTTAAGGATGATAACCTTTATATCTTTGGAAATTAGTAATTGACAAGATCATTGTTCAGCTCCTTAGACTTAAAATCTTCGAAAAAGGAAAGCATTGAAAGTAAGGAATGTATGTTTTTATCCATGGGACACTCTAAGTTTGTTTCAGGTTCTTGTATAAATGACAAAATTGTTTCAGGTTTTTCTGTCATCGGATTGTTTAAGTTAAAGCAATTATATTCATCAACTCTAAAGATGAACATTCCTAAAAGTTGTTAAACTAAATCTTATTTCTCTTTCAACCAGAATCAGTCGAAAGAATTGAGTATTTTTGTGGAATTTCGAGAATTACTTTCACACCAACAGAGAGATAATCTACTCAAAATTAAATTAAAAAGATTAATTTAAATATATGTGTTGTCTACATGTTAAAAAGATGCAATGCATATAAAAAAATTTCAAATGAGTGTGTTGTCAGACGCTTTTAAAATAAACTATTAAATTTTCATAACTAATTAATATTCTATCTGTTAAATATTAATATTGAAATGTATAATAATGAAACACGCCATGAGTGTTGTTTTCCTGCAGCAGTACTCTCATTGTGGGGAGGTTGGTTTTTCAGGCATAGTTTCCTACCGTGAACTGCAAAAATAAGACTATACAAAACACAGTTAACAATATTGGCAAAAAATACGATATAGCCAAGGAATTATCGAGAAAGCTCTAGGATCAATTCTTCTAGAAATTTTCATGTGGATGTACTCGACCCTTCAAACAAAGGTCGAGTCAGTTTAAAAGAGAGTTCAGTTGTGTGTGCGTTGATTGCAATAAGTGTAAGAAACTGTTATCTGTCTGAGTTCCTGCTATTGAAAATGGTATAGAGAGCCTTTCTCGGTCGTTATAAAGCTTATTTATAAAGACTGCGATTTTCTCTTTTGCAAATAATCTGTTACAATATTTCTTTGCGTGTATAGGTCGATTTATCTTCGTGCAGTTAACTGTTTATCCTTGTGTCTATTAATAAATCTGTTATAATTCAAATAATTGGAGTCATCATCTGCTTTTCTCCGCTCAAACAGTATTATTTGAAATAATAACACTAGGCAACAAAAAACAACTTTTTGTCTGTTTCCTTGTTCTAAATAGCCTATTCTTACTAATTTCATTTACATACAGTACAATAAGTCATGTTTTTAGAAACCGTGTTCATAATCAGAAATCAGTAGTTTTTTTTTTTTAGTTTATTTCCTGTGAACATTTCCTTTTGAATTGCCTCTTGTATATCGAAGCCCGAGTATCCCGAGTTATCCCTGTCCAGCAGTAGTTTGCGAGCATTGATTCATCCCGACGTCCCTGATATATGCATTCCATTGCTGTGATATCTGATGAAACCTTTCACCGTGTTCACATCGATTACAGTTCGACAGTTTTCAGGGGGAAAATCAAGATGGGAATGTAAAAAATGGGTCTTTAGAGACATATGCATCCTGGGTCATGAAAATTTTGTAGTTCTTTCACCAACTGTTGAGAGCTCTCATCCTTTTTGCTGTCTAAAAATCCTTATACCAGACTTACCTTTGAAACCTAAATATAGTTGAATTGACTTACCTTGAGTTCTAAGGCGAAAAACAGCGAAAATCACATGAATCGTGCACTATTGCCTGTTCTTTGTTCTACTGATGCTCTAGGTTAGACTCAAAACACACCAGAAAAAAGGTAGCGCGGTTACACTCCTTTCGTTGAAATAAAAATCGTTCCTGAGGCAAGAGCTTCCATCTACCCACTCAAATGAACATCAAAAAGATTATACACAGAAAGTAAAGAGGAGTAAAAATACAGCTATTTATGAATAGCGAGTTCTGATTCTTGAAAACAAGAGCTAATCTGAAGTTTTTATGATGATTTTTGTGTTTAGCAGACCAAAATACTTCATAATAAACTATTTTTAATGCCGAAACAATTTTGATGTTGCCTAGTGTAATCAGTGAATACGATTTTTTTTCTCTCTATTCTTGATTCCATATAAAACTCTTCGAAAATATTATGGTCAAAATCAAATGTCTTTATAAAATGTCCGATTTAAAATGTAATGTACCACAAATTCCTTTAAGCTAAACACTTGTATAAGTAAACTCAACAAAGCAATAACAATAAACTCGAAAATACGATAAGAAACTATTAGTTGGTGCAGAATCCCTGAGGGTATTTGTCAAATATGATACCTAGTTTCCATTTTTTCGTTCCAATGATTCTTCAGCGAAACGAATAGTAAAAAAAAAGAGAGCCAAGTCGCAAAAATACTCGACAGAAATCTTCTGATACGAAACTTCTTTTTTTTGGAAACTCAGTTCATTTGTATTGTGGAATACTTTACACTTCAGAAAACTTCAGTCACGGAAATTTTACTTTCAAATGGTATATTTTCACGCATGGAACGCCATTTTCGCGAATTTTCTCCCGAAGAATATCTGAACCGTAGCATTTCACGGAATCATTTTCGTTTGCTCATATTTCTATGATATTCTACGAAGAATTTTTTACCCCAAGTGCTCTACAATTTTCTTCAAAAATGTTCCGCATTCAGTTGTTTTATAAAATTGTTCTACATTAAATTTTTTTATAAAATTGTTTTGCATTCAAATCTTTCAAACCACTCTACATGCATTTCTATTAAAAATCGTTCTGCATATAGCTTTCAGAAAATTGCTCTACGTACAGCTTTTGAAAAAAACATAACGCTCAAATTTCTTACGGGACTGTTTCATAATTCCTTAGGGAAATGTTTTTAAGTACATTTGTGATAACGGTTGGTTCCTACTTACATCTGAACCCTCTTGTCTACTTTGTAAACCCTGTTAGATGTGTGGGAGAAACAGAATAATCCACAGACATGTTTTCAATCTAATTTAATTTATTAATTCTTATGAACAATCAGACACAATACAATTCTAATTAAGGTAGCTGATATATAATAGAGTGCGGAGGTGAGATTCTACAACACGGGGATACTACTACAGACCCTCAACTGAATCTAAGACGACTTAAATACGCTCAAATATAACTTCGTCTCACACAAATAAACTAGCTTCTACTTAATCAAACGCACAGTACCTCAACCTTTAATGCATCGGATCCTACACTGGAAACTTGCAGGCAGTCTCTTCATCTTGATCAAATGATGTTGGCTCCACGCTCTGTAATCTTTAACTAATTCCACTGCTTTTCAATCTTCAACTAACAACTTATTCTCAAACTTCATGTTAACTCCTACTTGCACACATCCAACGATATCAACTTCAGCGTGTCAACAACAACGTGTCAATAACTTGAACTGCCAATTCGCGAAAATAGAATTTATATAATATACCTCATTTACATAATCATGTTTCCTTACTCGATGAAGGTTGGTTGAAATAAATATTTACCTTAAAGATATAAGAAGGGATTAGTGAACTGCGTTTAGTTCCGTCACACATTTTTTGGGGGAAACTGTTACATAAATGTATATATTAGGTGTGTTCAAATGAAAGTGATTCGTAGCGTCACATGCGAATAATTTTCAATGTATTTTCGTGAAACAAACGTGATAGTGAAGGTGTATGTACCATGCACACGCGTGTGCAAGTAGATTTGTGATAATTGCATTCGTAAGGACGGGACCTCCATTCAAAAATGGCTGGTGTAGATGCAACTGCGTCCAAAACTGATCAGCAAGCTTTAATAAAGTTTTTAACACACACACACACACACTGGAAGAGTGTAAGCTGAAATGGGCTTCAGTTTACAGCATTTGTTGCGCTACAGGGACAACGATAACGACTTTCTGCAGCACATAGTGGCAGGGGATGAAATCTGTCGTCACCACTTCCAACCGAAAGGGAAATCGTCAGTATGCAATGGAAACATCCCGACTCACCTAAGGCCCACAAAATTCAAAGCTTAGCAATCAACTGGTAAGGTGATGTTGACGGCATTTTTCGACTTTCAGTGACCCTTTTACTGGAGTTTAAGTAGTCGGACGTCTCCATTAAAGCTCAGTGGTATACCCAAACACTTGATACGTTGCAGAAGACTATCAAAAACTAACGTCCAGGTATGCTGTCGTCAGGTGTTATCATTCTGCACGACAATGCAAGACCGCATGTCTCCAAGGTGTGTGTCGATGCATGGCCCGTAAAAAGTGGAAAGTCCTGGAACATCCAGCTTACAGTCCTGATCTGTCCCCTTGCGATTATCACATCTGTGGACTGCTGAAGAAAAATCTAATGGGTCAACGATTTCACTCCAACGATGACGTAAAGGCTGCAGTTCTGAACTGGTTCCATGATCTACCGACAGCGTTCTACGCTGACGAAATTCGTAACCTTCCTAAGTAATGGGACACCTGCTTAAACGCCATAGGGATTTCTTTTTAAAAATTTTGTATGCATTTCACTCATTAAATATAGTAATTTCCATCTATGTATCTGTCTCATTTCTGTCCTTACGCATCTCATGGATATACGCCTCGAATAACTTTCATTTGAACACTCCTTATATATATAAATTCAAATATTCTTACAAAACTGTTCTAAATATTTTTTTATAGAAAATTGTTTGATAAATATTTGTCTGAAAATTGATTGACATAGATTTTTAGAAAACTATTTCTACATTTTTAGGGATTTTTTTTATATTCATACAAATTCCCTTACCAAATTTTTCTATTTAAAAATATTTAAAAAGTGTTGTACGTGTGTTTTCTTAGAAAACCTTTTTTCCATAATTTTTTTCACACACAGAAAATTGCTGTACAGATAGTTTTTTTAAAAAGTTGTGTGACGGATCTATACGCGTCTATGACTAACTCCTTGGGGACACGTTCTGGGGAAATATTTTGACCAACCAACTTTCACCGAAGGTAAGAAAACGTGAATATGCAAATTAAGTTTATTATATAAATTCTGTAATCGCGAGTTTTGAGAGTTAGTTGGTGAGTGGAGGATCGTGAATTTATTGAGTGCAAATCTAAGTTTATAAAAGTATCAGTTGAAGAATTCCAAGAGAGGATCACTCGGATGTGATCGAATCCAGTTAAAGATTAGCGTTCAAGGCCTCAACAGTAGGACTTCGACTTCACAAGATAACAGGTATCGTAAACCTTATTTAAATAGAAGTTAAAGAATAACTTATTAGAGCGTGGCGGAGTTGAAATTGAGCTTGTATAGTTTATCGTGGAATCAGTTGAGGATCCGTAATATTATCCCCAGACTAACGGGTCTCACCTTCGCGGCTCTGCTATCAGATCATTTATCTTAATTAGATTATTATTGTGCTTGCTTGATATATTGTGACAATAAAATAATTAGACTGAATCATGTCAACTGATTATTCAGTTCTTCCCACACATCTTGCCGGGTCCGAGAGTAGACAAGGGGGATTAGAGGGAAGCAGGAACAGACACACATTACAGTTGTACTGCCAACAGTATTTTTTCCAAAGAAACTGTTCCATATAATTTTTTTTACAATTTTATTTCTATGTATATTAGCAAATCTTCTTACAAACTATTCTACATTTGTTGCAAATTTTTATATCTCTATTTCTTTACCATTTTTTATTATGATTAAGAAAATGATATACGCGCATTTTCTTATATAATTACAAAGCAATCTTTTTAAAATCTGATCTATATAAATGTTTCAGAAAATTATTTTTTACAGAATTTTAGTAGAAAACTGTTGAACGCACACACACACACCTCTTTGCTGTTGCTAAAAGAGCGATGGAATTTAATTTTCTAGAAACTGGGACAAGATTCTTCTTAAATTAAAAACTTACTATTTATGAAACTCTGAAGTCGAGAGAATTTCCTGTAACGTCAATCATCAAAAGAAATGTTTTTTTTTTTAAATTTTCGGGAGAAATCAACTATTTATTTTAGTTACATTTTATTAAATTTAACATAAAGAGTTCTGGCGTTAAAAACATTGCTAAAGATTTTGTAACTAAATGTTTATTGTGTGTTTTAATAAACTTATAAAACTCTTTTATTAAAATATGATATTTCAAAAATATCTACGTAGAGTATTTTGAAAATAGATAAAAGGAAAATTTAAATAATTAATTAAATAATATTATTAATCATTCGTCATGTTACGTTGATCGGGGTTCGAGGATTTTATGCAAATCAGTCACAAAGTGCAAGACAAATCTTGGAGAGATGAGAATTTATTATCGCAAAAACAATCCTTGAAGTACAGGATGCAGTAATAATATTCACAGAATAAATTTCAGAAGGTCTTCACGCCTTCAACAGCACTCATAATTATCAGTGCCTAAAATATAAGTATGTACACTCATGTCCATAAATTAAGGATAATGAAGTTCAGGCAAAGAAAGAGACAGAAGCAAAACAAATTTGACTTATTTGTAAAGTCTATTTATTAAACAAAAGGTAAAGAGCAAAAAAGATGCTATATGTTTGACATAATTAATAAAAATTGCGATTTTTACTCCCTGGAGCAAATTTCAAAAAAGAACCTTTTTACAAAAAACAGTATAACATGGTTAGTATGATGGTTAATACGGAGTATGTCTCCCGGACGATGCAATACAGGCCTTACAACGCCTACGCATGCTGAGTATCAAATTATCAATCTGATCTTGGGGAATATTACACCACTCATCAAGCAATGCCCTCCGAAGTTCCGGTAGACAGGTGGGAGGGGGTTGACGGGCTGAAATTCGTCGGCCAAGCCTGTCCCACACATGGCGACAGTGAGTTGCAGTAAGGGGACAGGCCTACCGAGGGGACATCTGACAGGCCTACCGAGCATATAGACCAATGTGCCCTAAGCGTCTGTACACGGTCCGCTTTGAAACTGTCGTACCGGTAGCTGAAGAGAGCTGACGAGATAGGTCTGATGCTGTGTTCCGTCTGTTTCTTTTGGCAGTAACTGCCAAATACCGGTCCTCATTCGGCGTTGTAACTCGGGGGGCGACCTGTGCTGTAACATCTAATCACATTACCATCATCTTGGAATCGTTGCCAAAGCCTGGAGATGACACTCTGGGTGATTCCAAGTTCCTCGGATACTTCCAGCTGGGTACGTCCACATTCCAGTCGTCCGATAATTCTACCACGTAAAAAAATCATCCAAATGCTTCTTTTGTGTCATAACTATGCGGTTATTTCACTGAAAGGCTTTTAAAGCACTTGTGAACAATTTTACTTCTTTGCCACCATTCCTTATATACCCTTCTCTTACACTCTCGTCATTGTGACGTACTATCCGCGCCATCTGGTGGTTTCCTTAATTTGCATATCCTTTTTCAAGATGTGTGTGATAATTCTACAGGTGAAATTTTTATTTTAGAGTTCAATTTCTGTGTGATTCTGAATTATCCTTAATTTATGGACATGAGTGTAAAAGTTTATTCACAAGTATATCTGAGCTAATCGGTAATCACTAGTCAAAGCAATACTCACTAATCGCTAGTCAAAACAATACACACTAATCGCTGGTTCAAACAAGACAGACTCGTTTCAGCGAGCATTGCTCTATTTAGAGACCCGGCGGAAACTTCGAGAAAATTCTGCTTGCGTCATAGATCGTGAAATTAGTGGATTTCTCCACTAATTTCTAGATGAATCCAGAGGGTCGCGAAATCGCCAAAAATGGTCATCAATGCCGCAAACTTGGTCACCAAAAATGATGCCAACTTGGCCCTATCGCCAAGATTTCACCAAGTTCCCATTGAATCGCCATTATAATAATTGACACTATTTTATACAAAATTCGTAGCAGTTACATTAGAGACGTATTGAGAAATATTTAACTTATTTAGTAAAATAAACCAAAATAATAACATAATTTTACAGAAGTAGAGAAATATGTTTATACTACATTATTGATTTATTTTCTTGCACGTTTCCATTAAAGATTTTAAAAACATCAGTTAAATTAAACATAACTCAAAATTAAAAATTTAAGTATACCATTAGATGCAAAGAAATTTTACGTACAGTGAACGTATATTTTTTAAATACTTTTGAAAACAATCCAAGATCGAAGAAAGCGCAGTTATTTTTGTTTGGCTACAGAAATTTGTTTTGTTGCTTACTTGCTCAATAATTGCATTAGTAAACTAATTTTCGCAACGAATGGAGACTGAATCGTAATGAAGAGAAAGAGGAAAAACATTGTAATACGATTAGTTATTGTTATACAAATGACAATCACATTTATTTTATTTATTATTACTAATTCTTGCATTCTTTTGGCAACAAATCTGTCCGAGTTAATTAGGCGAGATTGTTTACGCATTGAGGTTTCTGAAATAGTTCTGCCATCTCTCTTTTCAGATAGTATACCACTAATGAAGAGTTTCTTTTGTACGATATTTCAGAAAATATTGAATACTTGCAGATATAAAATAAAAAAAGAATCAACTTCTTTCAAATTATATTCGTTCATTTTGACTCAATCAATAAGAATTTTCTAGACGTCTATTTGCGTTTATGGAGTTGCATAACCATGTTTCGTCATTCATATATCTAACAGAATTGGATAAAAATATTTAGATACAAAATTCATTAAAATACGTTCGACGCGAAAACGCTTAAGACAATATTGGTTGACACAAATAATACAATGGTCCGGACAAACTACTCTGCATTATTTTCTTAACACAAAACAAAAATCGCTTAATGTAATCGAATACTTGCGACAAACTTTTTAAAATATGGAAATTTTTTTGTGGTTTTTAGATATATTTAGTATATTTTAAGCGAAAAATGCTAAAATTAAGAAGAGAAAAAAATTATTACTAAAATGGGAAAAAATTGGTAAAAAAATTACACAAACGGGACCCGGTTCTGTACAAAAAGCTTAAGAACAAATTCTCAATTCTTCAATTTTGATGTGTTGCTTTGGTATTCATTTTTGAAATGACTATCAGGATAAGAGATATTTTTACAAAAACTAGAGCACTTTATCTTAGTTATTATATGAAATTGCTTAAAAAAACTAGGATTATATTCACATAAGGGACTGTAAATTTTTTAATAAAACAGTGATTGATACATCTGAAGGTTAAAACACCTCTACTATTACAAAGAACAACACACAAAATTTCAATTAATTATTCTTAAAACTTTTTGAGCAATCGCTGTCTCCGTTTGAGATTTTCGAGAGAAAAAACGCATTTCGAGAAAAACGCCTTTAAATGTTCAACACCTTGTTTAAAGTTATGGCATCTGCTTTTACTAAAACACTTGTAGTTTTTTTTAGTGAATGGAAAATAAAAATCTTGGTATTTTTGGAAAGCTAATAAAATGGTCTATAAAATAAAATCATAAAAACTTGTAGTCGGATAACTTAACACGAAAAGATTTCCCTTCCGGGAATGAAGAAAATATGAAAAACACCAGCTGCGCCAGCGAAATTTAAGAAGGTTGTGAAAGGAAAGAGAGGTGGTTTCATATATATCTCATAGAAAGAAGGCTAATTTGACTTTGAAGTATCCTCGAGATAACCTGTGACACCCCCTGCAGACTCCACAAAACATTTTGTTTCCTCAGATGGCTTTGGAATTAGATGACGAGTACATCGAGGGTCAGTTAAAATCAGTGAGTTTGTTTCGCGTTTTTTTCTTTTTCTATTTTAGAAATTTTTTTTACGAGCACAGTTACAAAGAGATCAGGAGGAAAGCAAATTGCTATTTCGCTTAAAATGAAGATAAAGCTGCTTAAGGTTGTTGATCAAAAACAGAAGACGAAAACGGAAATATGTAAAGATTTTGGTATTGCTAAATTTCATATTAAATTTCATTAATTTCTTGTAAATGTTTTTGTTTCATTGATTTTTATTAAATACATGTATATATACATATCTATGTATAAAATGTACTCTAATAAACTTAATTTTTGTTAAGCATGTTTTTTTTTGTAATATTCTTTAACATAAAAATTCTCTTACATGAAAAAATATTTCAGTTTCCTCAATTTCGTGTTAAACTATTTTCACTGTATGTATTTGTGGTACTTCTTAAGTAAAAAAAAATAATGTAGTTTAATAATAAAAATTCAGTTTGTCATTTCACACATGTGTGTACTCAAATTTAATAATCTGAATTTTGTTAACTTATTTAAAATGTACTTACGGGGATTTTAATTACCTACATCTTAATATTTATTTTCTCATGGTTTATTTTCAAGGTAATTACAGCACATAAGTTGTTGAAAAATTATTAGACTTAAAGGCTTTAAGTCTAATAATTTTTCGACAACTTATGCGTTGTAATAAAGGCTTTTAATTTGGCAAACATGTTATCCGTCTTTAAGGAATTACGAAAAAATCGGAAAGATAACTCTAAAGATAAATTTACAGCTATTTTGTAAATTATTGGATGTCATTACTGGAGAAATTTAATTGTTCGAAGAGAGAAAATTGCATATACTCTGCTTTGTCGCTTCTGGTTCGACATATCTGAGTAAAAATTCTTTCCTCTTCTGAAAAATATTTCGAGTCCACAAAGAAATTGTTTAACAAACAAACAACCTTCAGAAGTATCATAGAATTGACGGCGTGTGAAAATATATTCAATATCGATTACAATATAACTATATAGAGTTCTAATATAAAGCACATTAACCACCACTGATATTAAGACCAGCATAATTGACTAGAATAGCGGTGGCATAGCACTAGGTATTCGCAATTAAAATTTATTATATATTTCTAATAATGTTTGTTTTTATTTCAATTAACAATAAAGGGGAACATGGCTTTATCTTATACTTTATGTTACATATTTGTTATTTTAATAAATATGTTTTAAAATATATAATATATGTACAATTTTATTTTTGTTGAAAAAACAGTTATATTTTATGTTGTTTATTTTCATGTTAAGACATACCTTTAAATGATGCGAAATTAATATATAATAAAACTTTAAATTATCTGTATTATTGATATCTATTCTGTAACTCACCGTATGCATTATCGCTTGATTCGAATTGTTTCATAAAATGTCCTAATGTGAGGCACGCTGAATCCTATTGGTAGATTGGTTTGGCACGCCACATATAAGGTTTGCCAACCCCTGATCTATATAGTCTTCGGGGACTCCGTCATAAGCTACGTGAAACATATTTTAAATATTAAAAAATATTTAGTTTTTTACAGTTCCAACTACGTTTAAATAAATAGTATAATTCTAGAACCATTAATTCATCCAGATTCCAGTTCGTGGAAACTTGCCAGATTTGTAAGGAGCACTAAAATGTTTTTATTTAACTAAACAAATTCACCAGATTTTCTTCTTAATTTGTAAAAGATCCATTCGTCTCCGCTCGGGATAAAGATAATTAAAGAAAACAAACAGATGGCAGTAATAAATGCGAGTTTTAACTACATTATTCCTGAAGTAAGGATATTTATTCTTTATTTAAAGTCGTCGTTCTTGAAATTAAATTAATTTAGTAGTTACGGACGATGTGGCCGAGAATAGTCGCACTTTAATAAATAATGCAATTTCAAACATCCACCACTTTTGCTTTCGATTTATTTCAAAAATCATTTCATTCTGTTTCGTATCTGTATTAAAAGCTCCGAAAATGAGAGAATTCCTACTGGAAGTAGTAGTTAAGATGGAGCAGGAAAAAAAAATTATATAGATTTAACATTTAAAAAAAAAGGATTAAAAACCTTTTTGTTTTTAGAAATTCCGGATATTAACCAACGTCAAAGAAAACCAGCGATATTAATAGCGATTTTTTTCATTTTAATTTTTATTAGCAAATTTGACTAAATATCCTTATAACGAATATTCATTAATTATATATGCAAACATTATTATGCAAGGTTCATACTGAAAATTTAAAATATACGCACGAATTAATAATTTAAAATTTGGTAAATTATATGAAAGTAAAACAGGAAACCTCATTAAAGTGCATTGAATTCTTGTGACAGCAATAGGTGTCAAAGAAGTAAATGCTTTTTTTCATCATGTAAAAGATTTTTACCAAGTAGAATTTTCCACTCAGGGAGCTCACCTTCTTTAGGTGAGTACGGGTGTCACAATCCCGAGGTGCCCTAGTGATCTTTTCTTTTCCCAAGGGGTTTACTGTCTTTGGTAAACAAGGGCTTCACGAACCCGGGGTACCCTAGTGATCCTTCTCTATTTTCGACCCTCTTTCTTGTCATTCAATTCATTCTTTCTTTCTCTCTTCCCATCTAGACCACAGATATTAAAACAAATGTTTGGCGCAGTATAGCCGAAATCGGCTCTTGCGCCAATAAACCCCAAAATTACTCACTCACCCAAGTAGAATTTTTAATATAACTAACATATTGAAGTTTTTTCGATTAAAAGTACTACTCTTCATGTTTTATTGTGGCCGTGATAGCCAAGTGGTCTAGGCATCGGATCGTGGCTAGTATGTCATGAGTTCGATCCCAGTATCACTGAAGACACGCCGTGTAGGGGAGCGATGCACGTTAAATCTGTCGAGAGCTCAAACGTCCTCCCGTTCGTGTGGTGTGGTAGTTAGGAGAGGGAATGTCAGCTCAGGTGTCGTCCGCGTCACTTGACCATGGTTCAAAATTACGCGGACCGTCCCCAAAAGCCCTCGTGTAGCTGAACAGTGGGACATTAATATTCACTTACTTCACGTTTTATTATTATTATTTTAATATTTAGTTTATATTTCTGCTTTTCTTAAACATTATGGTTACTTTATTTTTTAATCAGATTTCGAATAGAAGCAGTTCAAACTTAAATGTCTTATACATCAACATTTTTAAATAACTTTTATAAAAATGTTTTATTAAAACGACATGAAAAGCCTATTTAACATAGAAAAATTTTCAGTTTATTGAATTCTGCTCTTCATATGCATTTTAAATCAACATTAATGGAAACAATACGATTACTCTTTCTCCCTCTTCAGTATAAAATTTGTATTATGAACAAACCAATTTCATTAACAAAGAAATGTATTGATTGCATTGCGTATATTTATGCTCTCCTTTTTATGTTATATATCTTGTTTTAGACTTCATTTTATTTCCAATGAAATCTACTTTTCCAATTAAGTTTATGCTTATTTATCGAAATTATTTTTCAAATGTTAAGGAACCGATGTGAAAATGTATATTATAGTCTAGGAGTAATATATACCTTGGCAGTCAAGAAAATAAACTAATGTTGGAAATTGCCTTATATTATTTCAGATAAAATACGAGTAAAGATATCTTTCTGTTTTCAGCAAATTCCTTTAACATTTTCCTCACGGTTTCTGAACGCAAATTTTAATTTACTGAGCAATCAGAAATACTGTGTTCAGAGAGCTAACGGCTTAATAAAATAGCATATAAAGCAATAATATTTACATACTCGGTGAATAAACGTTGGAAAGCAGCGAAACAATTTCCGCACTGAGTCGGTCGCAGGAGCCCTTTTCGTTTGCAGAAACAGTTAGATCTGCAATAAACTGGTCCAATAATCCTATAATCGGATTAATCTCATAGGAAATGAAATGCCTGAAGCGTGACTGAAAGAAAGTGAGAACTGCAGCCAGAAGCACAATTAATCTTTCTTACAAATGGAAACATTGTTTTTAAGAAACTCAACTTTTCTTCCTTCTAAAATTTTAAATATTAACGCATTTTAAATATGTTATTCAGGGATTCTTAAATAATAATCAGCACACTTTTTCATAGCATAAAAGTAATCCAGAATAATGTGTAATATGTTTTTTTAATGAAAACAATTTTAACATCCCCGTGCACCACAAAGTATCACATGTGGCTCACAGAAGTATTAATCACATATTACAAAGGAAAGAAGGAAAAAAATTTTAAGGTTATATGAAGGATTACAAACATTTACAATAAATTCACTGAACTTTTTAAAAGTACTTCTGGTGGGAAAGTTGGTGAAGATTCTCTCGGAGGCCAGTTTATATTAAGTCCCTTGAAAGCCAGTCTTAGGATCTTTCTCTCTCTGACATACTTGGAACACAGAAGGAGCACGTGTTTTACATTTTCTTCTCTACCAATATTACAATCACAGGCAGATGACAGATTTAAATTAAATTTTTTCAAGTAGCTTCTAAAGTTACCATGACCAGTGAGAAATTGGGTTATTTTATAATTAGTATATAAAAATGAGGGCATAACACTCTTATTAATGGTTGGTAAAAACTTCTCTTTGTTAAGCTCCCCTTATTTGAATATTTGAAAGGAGATATTCTTGGTTCCAGGGGGGGAGGGGGGGGGGACTTTACTGTTCTTTCTTTCATAATCTTCTTCAGGAATGATGAAGGATTCTGAAATTCAAATAGATTCAGGAATTTTAGCGGCAATGCCAATTTTGTGCTTGCAGCCTTTGAAAGCCAATCGGCCTACTCATTTCCAAGAACGTTGTATCTGCGAAAAAATGCAAATCTATTGAGATGTTTTTATATTTTAAGCCTTTAAGTTGCTTTTGGATGTTGTTAGATGAAGAAATACACTTAAGAGAATCAAGGAGGAATATGTGTAAGATGTTTAAGTACTAAATTTAACATCAACCGTAACTAAATTCATATACGTAACATACATACGTAGTAGGATACAAAAGTTCCTTGATTGTGTCTATAAAATGACGAATATTATCACTTAAATTGTTGAAATACATCGACATTCAAAATAAGACCCTTGAGTAACAACACACTTTCACCATGGTTTGTAAAGGTCATCAATACATTTCTAGAATCCATTTTTAGCCATATCCTTTCATTCAACCTGCGATGCACTTTAACTTCATCTGTAGATTGGTCTTCATTTAACATACTGGGAAACGATATGCTGACTCACCCTATGCATGTTAAGATCCTTAGTCTGTATCTATTGACATGTGGCCGAGGATATCCGAACTGATTCTGCTATTGTTTGAAGCCTGTTCTTACGTACTCCGCAGAAACCATTTCGATGTTTTCAGCGGTGCGGGAAGTCTGCGGACGTCCAGAGCGTTTGTCGTCTTCGACATTTTTCCAGCCTTCTCTGAAGCGTCAATGCCACTCTAAAGCTTGTGTTTGCGGTAATATATTGCAGCCTTAGACCTGCTTCAAAATTTCGAAAATCTCCGGAGCCTTTCTTCCCAAACGAACGCAAAAGTTAATATCCATTATCCTCTCAACAAACGCAATTTCTTTCAATCGCCGACGACTAAATACATTCGCCTACAAAATATGCAGTGGTGACCAGACGCCCACGTGATTTGGAACAAATGTTTTTGAAAAGGGGAAGAATTCAGTAACACAGAAACGTTATTGTAGTCGCTCTAATACAAAAATTATCCACGTTATAGGGCTCAGCCCGGGAACTATTGAATCCTATTAGTAAATATTTTATATTGTCATTCATAAATTATATTCTCAGTAATAAACTTATCAAATATTGTAGAATAGATTAAATCAAGTTAACAAACCGGCCCTCGTGATTGCGCGTGCGCATGTATGTGGTTACGGAACTTAGTTGAGCACATTTCTTATTTTACCGAAGCAATTTGAACTTATTTTGAAGAACTGTGTTAATTTTAGCTATTATAAATTATCTTTCCAAGAATTCTGTATACGGTTTGAATAAGATAAAATCGCAATGGTTTGGAATATGAGGTCGGTGGATTTCGGAGGGATGCATTAATTGATGGAAATAATTAAACCAGCTTTATTTTATGCTATCAAGCCTCGGGACTGGCCTGTATACCCATGCAATGATAGATTCCACAGAAACATCGAAATCCTTTGCACAAGAATAAGGATTTGTAGAACAATAATCTGTGCCAGCTCGTATTCGACGTCGTCTCCAGCAAATGGGAAATTCATGCATTCATTACTGCATTTAGAAGGGGTGTTCAAATGAAAGTGATTCGAAGCGTGTATCCATGAGATACGTAGAGACAGATACTTAGGTAGAAACAACAATATTTAATGAGTGAAATGCATACAAGTTTATTAAAAGAAATCACTCATGACGTTTAGACAGGCTTCCCGTTTTTAGGAAGACTACGTATTCCGTCCGTGAAGAACAATGTCTGTAAATCATGAAACCAGTTCAGAACAGAACCGATGGAAGCGTTGAATTAATTTGCATTCACAAATTTTTCGATGTCTATTTCCCTTGATTTGTAATGTCAAAGTGCATAATGAGCTTTTCTGTCACAACTTTGTGCGCCTGACCAGGCCACGGCAGATCTCTAGTCCCCTGTCGACTGTCTCTAAACATTTTCGCCAAACTCGTCACCATGGGCTTCGACAAACATGTGTAACACATTTGTCACACGTATCACACACACATGTATCTCTCTCTCACACACACACATGTGCCACATACACAGCCTAAATTCTACAATGAATATCCCCCGGCTTCCACCCTACCAGTGTTAAAAACATTATTACATTTTGCTGATCCATTTTGGACGCAGTGGCATCCACGCCAGCCATTTTTAAATGAATGTCACATTCTTACGAATGTAGTTATCACAAATCTGCTTACGCGCACGCATGAGTGGTGCCTACGTTTTCACTATCATATTTGTTTCACGAAAATACATGTGACCGTGGTAGCCAAGTGGTCAAGGTAACGGATTCGTGACTTGCTTGTCATGAGTTCGAACCCAGTACCACTGAAGACCCACCGTGTAGGGGAGTGATGCACGTTTAATCTGTCAAGAGCTCACACGTCCTCTGGTTGTTGTAGTGTGGTTGATAGGAGAGGGGGTGACAGCTCAGGTGTCGTCCTCATTACTTGACCATGGTTCAAACCGTCACCAAAAGCCCTCATGTAGCTAAACAGTGCGACATTAATATTTATTTACTCACGCACTTACGAAAATACATTGAAAACTATTAAGAAACCTTTTTGTAGTTTATGATATTTATTTAATAAATATAGTTTCGATATCTCTTGTCATTTTTGTTAACAAATTTAAAATTTTGAGTTATAATAGATTATATTTATATAACTTCCAACGTTCATAATTATATTATAAATAATTTTAACTTATATCTAAGTTCTTCTTTCCCCTCCTTTGATTTGTACGACTATTGCTTTCGTATTTCCAATGCATTATCCATAGGCATTATTTTATATTTATTAGTGTTCATTTTATAAAAGATATCTCTTAAATAAAACTTCATAACATCATTTAATTTAGAATATTTAAGTAGAATCTATTTAATTAAAAGGCAACACTAATTACCAATCAAGTTATTTTTATTTAAATTACTTTTGATGTTTCAAAGTAATTTAACAAAATGTTAATTTTAATTATTTTCTTTTGTTTCTGTTCGAAATATATTAAGAGAGAATGCAAATTAATGAATTTTACTATGCATGAAATTTAAATCAGCTCAATTTACATAATCAGGCATCAATTTCAAAAATTTATTTATTATCGTAAGTCTGTTAAGCACTACATTATGAGATGCTTCAATATTGTTAAATAAAAAAGAAATTTTCAAAGATTAAACGCGCGCGCGCGTAACTGTTGGTACAAGATCAGATTTACTTAGTAGGTTTATTTAAAGTAATCTTAGTTTTTCTGCATATATATGAGCACATCAGAAACAAATTCTATAAGTCTAAAACATTTCGTTAAGTATTATAACCAAATTATGTCTATTTTTCTGAAGAAAACTGAAATAGGTTTAGTTTAAAAATCGTACGTCACCCGCCTAAAGTATAAAAATTTGAAAATTTTGCGTGCAATATCTCTTAACGAAATCGAGTTTTAAAATAAAAATAATGAATATATATATAGATGCATTTTAATCTCAATTAAGAGATCAGTACTTTGTAAATAAACTATTTTTGTTGAAATTTTTAAATATTATTTTTCGTAGAAATAAAATTAATTTCTTCAGTTTTAACGAAGGAAAAGTTATTTTTCTTCGTCATATCATCTTAATTATACGTAGATCTTTCATTAAGTTTTTAAGTTGTGAGATAAAAAAAATAACACACAGTGCGAAGTAACTAATATTGTTTATTTCCTGTATCAAAGGAAATTTCGATTTATTTTACTCTTTTTACACCGGAATAAATGTTAAAAGGAAATCTAATCGCATTAAGCTATTACTTTTTATTCTTTATAAACAAAGTCCTGTAATTTTTCTTCGCTAATTATTTATTTTCTACCTCTGTAACTTTAGAAATAAGCTCGTTTTACGCATCCATTAGATATTTAAATTGTAAAAATATATCTTACAGGCATAACAAGGAGGATTATAATATATATTAAATACAAACATTTAATAACCGACTAAATTGTTATGTTTTCAACAATCTATATGCAGCTCATTCTAGTGTTTCCAAACTAATCAACTAATTTAATCCTCTAACTAGCCCATGAATTCCGTCACGTGTAGAGTGATTACGACATCATTTGAATATCACGTCACATAATTATTTAGTATGCTTATAGGAAGTACTTAGCGTTTGTGTAAGTTTAATCATAATGTTTTTTGTGTATTCTACATACATTAAAAAATCGGTGAAATCATGATTTAATTCTACAAAGAAAATTTTGCACTATATTTGAAGGATTTACAAACAAAAGTATCTCACTTCAGAATCAGTTCCAAAATATTTTAATTACAACATTCTTAGCTCACACTTTTATTCCAGTAATCTGTTATATGCCAAACAAAACAAATTAATATATACTAAATATTATATATATATTTCCCCTTCCAAATTACATTAAATTTCTTTCTCTCTCTTTTTTTATTTCATGAGTAATAATTTTACATTATTTCTAATCCTCATATAACTTTCAATTTATGTACTTTATTATCTTTGTTGGGTAAATGTAGTAAACGAAATTTATAAATGTCTTGAAAACTGTGAAATATTTCTTACAAGATCTACAATTTTAAATCATGCATAAAATAACAATGAGAAAAAAAAAGCATAATTTCTTATGTGTATGAGGTAACAATCATTTCAACGTGAATGAGTGAGTGAATATTAACGTCGCACTGTTAAGCTATACACGAGGGCTTTTGGCGATGAACTTCGTAATTTTGAATCATGGTCAAGTGACGAGGACAACACCTGAGCTGGCACCCCCTCTCCTAACTACCACACCACACCAACGGGAGGATGTTTGAGCTCTCGACAGATTTAACGTGCAAAGCTCCCCTACACGGCGGGTCTTCAGTGGTACTGGGCTCGAACTCATGACTATAGTCATATTTATAGTCAGAGCTTGCTGATAGGGATCGACGGGTCTTGAAGCGCAAAGTGGCCCGAAAGCACAAGCAATCATTATCCGAGATAACATTCGAAATGAACAGTCATCTCCAGGACCTCGTTTCAACAAAAATTGACAAAAAGGAGTTTCATGCTGTGAAGATTTATGGCAGAGGGCAATTCGTAAGCCCTTGATAACAGCAACTAATGCTTTCAAGCGACGCCAATGGTGCAGAGATCACAAAGGTTGGTCCCCACAGCAGTGGCAACAGGTAATATAATCAGATGAATCGTCATTCACACTATTTTAGACGACCGTGCGTGTTTATATCTGGAGAACGCCCAGAGAAGCGTCTAATCCTGAATGCCTCTTGCCGACTGGGGTTGGCTCCATTATGGTATGGACTGCGATATCTTGGCGTGGTCTTGGACCACTTTTTATTCTGCATGGGAAAATCAAATTTCAACCACTATCTAGGGGATCATGTGTGTGTGTGACCCTCCTTTTGTCCAAACTGTATTCCTTGAAGAGTGACTCCTTTTTCAAGACGACAACACCCCTATCCCAACTGCCAGGTGTGTTCAAGCGTGTTTAGAAGAGCATGATGATGAAGTTGAACATCTCGCCTGATGCCCCTCAGTCTCCAGACTTGAATATTATTCAACTTTTATGGGAGTATTTGGAGTCTAAACTTCGTTCCTGATTTCCACCTCAATCCAGCCTTTCGGAATTAGAGACCATTCTGCAGGAGAAATGGCTTAACATTCCTTTAAATATTGCCCATGACCTTTATGCATCTAATACCACGTCTCATTAAATCAGCCTTTCAGTCAAAGGGTGGTCCAGCTCCCTATTAATAAAGATTTTCCATTATTTCGCAGGTGTTCGTATTATTTTGTCCTCCATCTGTAAGCGAGTTCATTTATCAAACCTAACGCTTATTTTTAAGAGAATCGTAAAACCCAAGAAGCAGGTACACATTCTTCACTTTTAACATTTTCATTTATTTTAGTTTGTTTTGTATTTTTATTAGTTATTTATATGATGAATTAGTGTTTTTTGAGTTTTGCTTAGCTCAATAAATTCTGAAATACCAAATTAATACTTATTTCATTTAATATCAGGTATTAAATTTTGAAAAGACGTTGAGTAAAAAATATTTAGGGTTTCGTGATCATTGACAAGAAATTTTGGAATTTCTCGACCAAAACAGTTTGGGAACCATTGGTGTAAGGTATATAGCGAAGGATGTCATGATGAAAGTTCTGTTGGCTATAAAGTTTTAGTGTGTAAAAAAAAATAACGAAACTTACTTTTGGAACTTCCCTCGTATTTTCACGCGTGTTTATCTAAAGGAGCTTATTCTTCTCGCATTTGATGACCAAGGCTAAGAAATCAAATACTTGTATAACAGAAAAAAGCAGAAATAATTCGTATTTTTTTCGATATGTCTCATAAATACTCGGAAAAAACCCCATTTTTCTTTAAAAATATAATTGGTGGTTTAAAACTTTGTAATACCACCATGTATATTCAAACAACAATGATAAATGCCTTTTCAATAAAGTATGAATATTTGAGAGAGAGAAAGAGTATGAAATATAAGAGTCTTATCACATAGTTGAAGTATAGTTCCAAGAACACATAATGGAGTTTTTTTTAAAAATGATGACACTAAGACACAAGACACACTAAGGAGGAAAAAAGAAACCTCTTGAAGCACATTATTAAGGTATTCAAACGAGTGAATTTTAAAGAGATGAATTGATGCGGAAATAAAAGATGAACAGACAAATATTTTTTTTTGTAGTAACTTTTTTCAAATCTTTATTCTTTAAAAAAGAATCCTTACTAAACTTTTAAAGTATGAATTAAGTGTGGCAAACCTTTGAATATAGATAAATATATACCACTAGCTACATGTATTTAATTATGATACTGATAGAGAGAGATATTTTTAATGACTATATTATATATATATACATCTTTTCAGCAAGCCATGGATATATATTCCTGTGGATATGCGACTTAAAATTTTTTTCAAGCTCATTATTTGTAATCTTTTTTTTAACTATTCATTACTGATACGAGATTAATAGCTTTCAGAAATACAAAATAGCCTTTTTTATACACGAGAAAATTTTTTATTTTAAATTGTGGTTTCCTTCCATGTTAACTTTACCGATTTCTGTTTCAACCTTTAACATTTTATTTTAACACTGAATTTAACAATTGGACGCACACTTTTGAAATCTGTCATCAGCCAAAACAAATTAAGTAAAAAGAGCAATATTCATGGATCATAGGAAAAATGTACTTTTTAATGATTTTTATGAACGCGATATTAGATATTGATTTTTATTCATGAATTATCATCGTGAGATTTCATACATTCATGCTGCTTGATTTTGAAAATGTGGCAAGCAGAAACATACTTATGTTTTTCACATTTTGGGAAAGACATACTACATAAAATACGTAACGGACAGAAGGGACATTTTTTCTCGTATTAACATATATTTTGCAAAACTGTTACTTACATGTAATATATTTAACTTACATTAATAATATTAGCCATACTAGAGCAAGATAAAAAAATTTTAGATCTAGAATACCTCAGAAAACTTTTGAAAAACTCGATCTAAATAGAATTGATTATGGTTAAAAGATGGTCAATTGTGTGTGGCTCGCTGCCAGACATTTTGTTTTTACCTGGCATGAAGTCAACTGAAAGCAGCACAACCTCAAACGCTGTCTTTAATGTTTGATTGTCCCTGATATTTATGATGCCTGTAGAATACGCCCAGAGAGGTGATAATTCAGCTCAAGTTGTCAGTTTTCTTTTTTCTAATTTCCAACTATCATTCTACTTAATTCGATAGGTTTTTTTTATTCTGCTTAACTTACTCTTGAAGAAGATAAAATTTATATCAATCATACAAAGAATCTGACATCGTTTACTACTTTAAAATACAACGAATTAAATGGGCAGGTCAAGTTACCAGAATGGACGAAGACCGCACCACTAAAAAAGTCTTCAATGCCCAACCAATTGGCACACGAAGAAAGGGCAAGCCAAATCTTAGATTGATTGATGGCTTAGAAAAAGATCTCCCAGTTTAGAGAACTAAGAATTGGAAAACACTAGCAGGAAGAGGGCTAGCCAGGAAAAGGCTTCTTGAGAAGACCAAGGCCCACCCTGGGCTATCAAGCCACTGAAGAAAGATCTTCCTCTAAAAGTCAAAAAAGTTCTCAGATCCACACTGCTAATCATCCAAAATGCAACACTAAAAGAACAAGATATATCAAAGCCAAATTCATAAGAATGATAACGTACTGTACAAAGTTGAAATGACTGAAAATACATTCTGCTAGATAAAAGTTGCCAATCTCGGTTAACAATAATCACTGGTATGTACGTCTCTGCATTAAATGAAAGAGATTTAAGATGTCGGATTAGAGAGAGAGGGTATGCCAACTCATGAGCCTTTACATGTTGCTTAAATTGATCAGGTGGTGTATGCCGGGTCAGTAGTCCTTCAATCATTGACCATACATATTCAACTGGAGATAGATCAGAAAATTGGAAGACCAGGACAGTAATATAATCCGATTGATAAAGAAGACGACATGAAAAATGCATGCTACATGAAGTCATGCATTATCCGGCTGTAATGTGGGTGCAAAAAAGCTCTGAAGATATGAGAGGATCACTGGCGTCAAAATCTAGCTCTTATGAGAGGAGGTTCATTGTACCATAATGCTTATTTGGTGGGTGATTGCAGGAATGGAATTCAAAAACACCCCACTTCAAACCTAGTACCGGGTGCTGAACCAGAATGGCTGTGCACGGGGCAACAGTTAAGCTATCTCTCTGTACGGTAAAATTAGCTGTAAAGCTCTGGTTTGATGTATCTAATCCTTATACAAGGTGGGGATTAAGTAGAACGCGGCCGACCGGTGGACCGCCAAGACATTTTGGGGGGACCGCCTGAAGATTAGCAGTTAGTAAATATATACCGAAGTATTAAAGATTGTCTGACGGTATGCATACTTCTTCCGATTGTAACTATTAGCACTAACTTTAGATGAAATTGTTTTATTTCATTAATGTATTTAGAAATATTTGATAATAAATTCATCATTCAATATTATTATATTTGAGGCTATTCTTATTATGTTTGTATCTTGCGTTTTGCTTTAAATATGGTCTTAAAAGTGTATTTTATTGTAGTTACGTAGGAAAGTACACACGCATATATATATATATATATATATATATATATATATATTCCGTATTTTGTTATAATAAAATATATTGTAGACCTTTTTTTTCGCTCACCACAACTATACTCCTGCCAACTTTACCCACTCCTGCCTTATACTGTTAAAAAATATTTTAAAAACAGAAGGTAATAAAATCTTATTGTTTTGACTTTATGAAAGCAAATTTATAATTTAAATATTAACGAAAAACATAATAACTAAGTAGAAACATTGTATAATATACAGTAAGTTAAACTTCCAGATGTATTGTTATTGCTATTATTAAACATTATACTAAATTTATGAGCTGAGCTTTATACTAGTAAATTAATACGAATTAATATTATTGACAATACTCTAAAATTCAATTTCCTCCCATTAATGCCCGAAGTAGAATGAGTTGTCTGTGAAATTAAATTATTTCAAATTTACATGAAGACTGCAATTCAAATTTACTAAACATCATGCTCTACTTGGAGGATTAAATTAATTAATTTGTAGCAGACACGCAGTAGTGAATCGCGTATAAACTGTGCTACCGTAATAATTTGATTCGTAATGATTACACATTTCTAAGACAAAAGCTTATATTGACACACTCAAGAGAAAATTTTAAAAGTTCTCAGTGTCTGTGTCACTATTTGTTTTCTTAAATAATTAATTAAATAAGTAGGAGAAAAATAACTCAACGTTATATTATTTTGTAAACATTTAACTAAGCAATTAAGTTCTCTAGTATGAGATTAATTATGTTGTGAATTATTGTATATAAACGAATTGTTTTATTGAATTTAAATAATTAGTTTCAGACATAATATGTATTAATTTTATATGTATATTTTATGTCTCCCATATATATATATATATATATATATATATATATATATATACGGAGATTATTTTCTGAAGTGGAATAAATGGTAAAATAGCTTGTGTAATTCTTATAATTTATTAGGTACTTATTTATTAACTCATATAATTTGTAGACATTAGTATTGAGAAGATAATAATGTATTATATATTAGTTTAATAATTCCTGCTATTGAGTTAAAGTAGTAATAATATGTTATTCAGAAAGAGCATTTATTTAGGGATAAACTTCTGATAATGCTATAATTATTTAGAAAACTATTCACGTTGAAATCTCGAATATGAGTATTTTTATGTTGACATACATAATATTTAGACAACATATAATTTAACTAAATTCACTTTCATGGTTCGGAAACTCTAGTCATAGACGTTAAAGAACGTTCGTTTGATGACAAAATTGGAAGAGAAAAAAACGTTTCGAAAAACATTCAAATAATTATAATATTTAAGATATGAGGAAAATTAACAAATGAACTATTATGTTTTTTTTCTAAACTTTTACTGAAACGAGAAATGTTATATTTTGGGAGATATTCGATATAAGTTTTTAAAATGTACATGATTTGTGAGGCGTAAAATACTGGAACATGTATGTTTTCGAAAAGAAATCGAGACGTTTGGGAAAATTGATGGGTAGTGTGAGAGTGAAGAAATTAAATAACTGCTTTATTACGACAACAGCTTATTAATAACACTTGCACAAGTCATTCGAAGTGTTTATTTTTCCATTATGCAGAATGTTATTTGTGAAAGAGGAGACGAACACAACTATTCTTTGCAGTGTTTCAAAAGCGAACTCCCTTTCTACTCTGTTGGGGTGGGCGGTCCCATACCTCGAACTGCACTCGGAGCCCAGGCTCACAGGAAATATTTTTTCTCAAGGCATTGGTTGTTGGAGAGATGTCAGATGAAAGGAACCCACAGTATATTTCAAGGGTGCACTTGTGGTCCTGGATACATAATGCTATTCATATATGGATGCCGACGCTGCAGCTGCGAGACGGAAAACATTACAAATTATATTATTGTTTTATAACTTTATGGTAAAGATATTTTTATGTTTCTCAGGAATGTAGTAAGTTTAGACTTTACCTCGGAAAGTTATTCGTGATAACATTTATAAAAATGCTTCCTTTTTCAATTCCTACTATTAGTTCACTCTCTCCTATATATATATATTGTTCAAATTTTCAATCGTTAATACAATACTTTCTATTCATCCATTCAAGTTCAAATACATTTTTAAACTTGTAGTGGATGTCACTTGATGTTAATGCGTTTTTTCAAATATTAATTCATTAATTAAGTTTTAATTTTTAATTTATTCTTTGTTATGTCTGTCGAAATTACAACTAGCTACAACAGATAGCACCAGTACGTTTTTCTAACGAAGTAGGAATTGACTTTGAAAAAAAAAAAGTTTATATTACTTGTTCAACTATTTAATTACATTTAGTGGTATGATAGATTAACGGAAAAATGCCATCCAACTTGGCACTCTGGTCAATTTATAATGGCTTAAATTATGCAGTGTTGTTTTAGAAGTTTGAGAGTATGAATCAATGAGACTTGAAATTTTTCTTTGGAAAGGTTGTGTCTACGGTAAATTAGTGGTCATGGGCAGGAACTCGTAGCCGGTGTTTATCGAGACAAGCTTTCGAGTCCTGATGCCACTGAAGATCCTCTGCATAGAGATGTGGATGCAGGTTAGGTTATAAAATTACACAGAATGCACAAATGCCTCGAGTTGGTGTGAAAGTTAGGAGAGAGTGGATTTCCCACTTAAATATCATCCTCATCACTTGACTGTGGTTCAACATTACAAGATACATCGCAAATAGCTCTCGTGTTACTTTATAATGCGAAGTTAATAAATACTAATCAAAAAGATTTTTTTTTAATTTCAAGAAAACACTTATTAATAGAAAATAACATCAAAGTGTCTCAACGATTGGCAAAATGCAAGTATCATATAATATAAATTAAATTTTATAATATCCCTAAAATAACTCAAAAAATATTTTATTATAAAAAAGATAAAAAAGTTTCCTTTTCATTTTGATCCAATATTTAAATTGTAAGTAACTTACAATTTCAAAAGAAAAAAAAATTATGCAGTTTCTAGGTAAAAAAAATGAGGAAAATAATATTTTCTAAAAACTTATTATGAAACTAATATTTTCTTTATTTGTATGCATATTTCTTTATATTTTAAAGTTGGGTATTTCCCTCTGTTTCTAAACTTTCTTGAAATTTGAATCTAACATAAATGTTCATGGTCAATGAATTGTGAAAGTACACTGTTTAACATATGTTGCATAACTATTTTAAAATATTTATGTGTTAAATAATGAAAAAAACCGTATCATTAAATATTTAGGAATCGTTGAACAAATATGTTCAAATAGAATTAAATGCTAATACTTATTTAATTAGCTCAATTCATGACAGTCACATGATGAAGACAAACACGTGTCAAAACAGACATGGAATAATTGCACTTGTTGTTCTATTTGTAAAACTTGGGTAAA